>RJWJ010022247.1:0-27041 GCA_004363605.1 Indri indri | reverse complement strand
TTTTTTTTTCCTTTTTAATTTAAGAATATTTTACAGGAGTACAAATGTTTTGGTTACATAAATTGCTTTTGTACAGTTTGAGTCAAAGTTATAAATGTATCCATCACCCATACAGTGTGTATTGTGCCTGTTAGGTGTCAATTTACCCATTCCCTTCTCCCCCTCAAATCTGCTTGATTTCTGTTGAACTTTACTAGCACATGTTCACACGAGTGTTGATTTATAAGTTTCAACTTAGTAGTGAGTACATGTGGTTTTTGTTCTTTCATTCTAGAGATACTTTACTTAAAAAAATTGGTCTTGGCTGGGCGCGGTGGCTCATGCCTGTAATCCTAGCACTCTGGGAGGCCAAGGCGGGCGGATTGTTTGAGCTCAGGAGTTTGAGACCAGCCTGAGCAAGAGCAAGACCCTGTCTCTACTAAAAAAAAAAAAAAAAATAGAAAGACATTATCTGGATAACTAAAAATATATAGAAAAAATTAGTTGGGCATGGTGGTGCACGCCTGTAGTCCCAGCTGCTCGGGAGGCTGAGGCAGGGGGATCGCTTGAGCCCAGGAGTTCAAGGCTGCTGTGAGCTAGGCTAACGCTATGGCACTCACTCTAGCCAGAGCAACAGAGTGAGACTCTGTCTCAAAAAAAAAAAAAATGGTCTCTACTTCGATCCAGGTTGTTACAAAAGGTATTAGTTCACCATTGTATTTTATGGCTGAGCAGTACTCCATGGTGTGTGTGTATATATGTGTACCATATTTTATAGATCAATTCACATACTGATGGGCACTTGGGTTGTTTCCACATTTTTGTGATTGTTAATTGTACTGGTATAAACATTCAAGTCCAAGTGTCTTTCTTATAGAATGTTTTTTTTTTCCTTTGGGTAAATACCCAGCAGTGGGATTTCTGGATCAAAAGGTAGGTCTGCTTTTGGTTCTTTGATGTATTTCTATACTAATTTCCATAGAGTTTGTACTATTTTGAAGTCCCATCTACAGTATGTAAGTGTTCCTTTCTCTCCAAATCCATGCCAGTATCTGTTTTGGAACTTTTTGATAACAGCCATTCTCACTGGAGTTACGTGATCTCTCACTGTGGTTTTGATTTGAATTTCCTTGATGATTAGAGATGTTGGACATTTTTTAATATGCTTCTTGGCCATTACTCTATATTCTTCTGAAAGGCTTCTGTTCATGTTTGTTTTCAGTGCTTTTTAATCAGGTTGTTCGATGGTTTCTTGCTGATTCACTTGAGTTCTTTGTAGACTCTGGTTATTATTCCTTTATTGGATGTGTACCATGAAAATGTTTTCTCCCATTCTGTAGGTTGTTCATTCACTCTGTTGATTGTTTCCTTGGTTGTGCAGAAGCTTTTCAATTTAATAAGATTCCACTTATTTATTTTTGTTGTTTCTGTGATTGCCTTTGGGGTCTTCTTCATAATTTCTTTGCCTAGACCAATAACTATAAGAGTTTTTCCAACCTCTTCTTCTAGAATGCCTATAATGTCAGGCCTTAGGTTTAAGTCTGTTATCTATTGTGAATTAATTTCTGTGAGTGGTGAGAGCTTTGGACCCCATTTCAATCTTCTACATGTGTTATCCAATTTTCCCAGCACCAATTACTGAATAGGGATTCTTTTCCTAAGTGTATGTTTTTGTCTGCTTTGTTAAAGATCAGATGGCAATATGAGGATGGTTGTATAACTGGGTTTTCTGTTCCAGTGAATTGGTCTAGGTCTCTGTTCTTGTGGCAGTATCATGCTGTTTTGGTTACTATAGCCTTGTAGTACAGCTTGAAGTGTGGTACATTGATGCCTCCTTTTTTTTTTTTTCTTTTTGCCTAAGGTTGCTTTGACTATTTGGTCTCTTTTCTGGGTCCATAAAAACATAGGATTATTTTTTCTAGGTATGTAAAAAATGACATTGATACTTTAATGTGATTGCACTGAATGTGTAAATCACTTTAGGTATTATAAACATTTTAACAATGTTGATTCTGCCAATCTATGAACATGATATTATTTACCATTTGTTAATATCCTAAAAACATCCTCAACAATTTCCTTCCTCAGTGTTTTGGAGTTCTCCTGGTAAAGTTCTTACCTCCTTGGTTAAATATATTCCTAAGTTTTTATTTCCTTTGTTGTTATTGTCGAAGTTATTCAGTGTTTGATGTGATCTTCAGCTTGACTGTTGTTGGTGTATAGGAATGCTAGTTTTATTTTGTAACCTGAGACTTTGCTGAATTTATTTATCAATTTCAGAAATCTCTTGGCATAATCTTTGAGGTTTTCTAGATATAAGATCATATCCTCAGCATACAGCAATAGTTTGACCTCTTCTTTCCCCATATGGACATGCTTGATGTCCTTCTCTTGCCTGATTGCTCTGGCGAGGACTTCCAGCACTATGTTGTACAGAAGTGTTGACAGTGGGCGACGTTTTCTGCCTCTAGTTCTAAGCAGGAATGCTTTCAGTTTTTCCCCATTCAGTATGTTTGCTGTGGGTTTGTCATATTTGGCTTTTATTATATTAAAGCATGTTCCATCTATGCCTATTTCCTTAAGAGTTCTTATATAAAAGGGTGCTGAATTTTAACTCCCTGGTGGTCTAGTGGTTTGGATAAAAGGGTGCTGAATTTTGTGAAATACTCCTATAACATCTACTGAGAGGATCATATGGACTATTTTTTGTTTGTTTTTATATATGTAGTAAATCATATTTATAGATTAGTGTATATAGAACCAACCTTGCATCTCCTGATTGAAGCCCACCTGGTTGTGGTGGATTATTTTCTCATGTGCAGGTGAATTCATTTTGCTAGGATTTTATTGAGAATTTTTGCATGGATATTCATAAGGGATATTGTTCTGTAGTTTTCTTTTTTTGTAGTGTCCTTTCCTGGGTTTGGTATCAGGGTGATATGGTTTCATAAAATGAGTTGAAGAGGACTTCTTTCTTCTCTATGTTATGATATAATTTCTGCTGTATAAGTACCACTTCTTCTTTGTAGGGGTGGTAAAAGTTACTATGAAACCATTTGTTCTGAAACTTTTTTTGTTGGGACATATTTTATTGCTCCTCCAATTTCATTACTTGATATCGATTTTTTCAGTTCTATTTCTTCCTGATTGAGCCTAGGGGAAGTTGTGTGTTTCCAAGAATTTATCCACTTCCTCAATGTTTTTAAGGTCATATGCACAGAGATTTTTTTTAGTATTCAGAGAGGATATTTTGTATGTCTGTGCTATCAGTTGTAATATGTCCTTTTACATTTGTGGTGGAGCTTATTAGGGACCTTTCTTTTCTGTTTCTGGTTAATCTAAAAAAAGGCCTGTTGATTTTGTTATTGTTTCAAATAACCAAATTTTTGTTTCATTAATCCTCTGTATAATTCTTTTGTCATCAATTTCATTTAGTTCTACTGTGACCTTAGTTATTTCTTTTCTTGTGCTGGCTTTGGGATTGATTTGCTCTTCTTCTCCAATTCTTTGAGATGATTCATTAGAGTGCTGATTTTTGATCTTTTTGTCTTTTGGATGTAGGCATTTATGGTTATGGATTTTCTTCTTATGGCTGCTTTTGCTGAATCCCACAGGTTTTGATAACTTGTGTACCCTTAGTCCTTTAATTCAAAGAACCCTTTGATTTCCATCTTAATATTTACCTTTACCAAATACATATTCAGCAGTAGGTTGTTTAATTTCCATGACTTTGTTTACGGTTGAGTTTTTATGTGGGAATTGATTTCTAATATTATTCCACTGTTGTCTGAGAATATACATGGTATAATTTCTATTTTTTTTAAATTTTTTGAGGCATGTTTTGTGGCCTAGCATGAAATAAATCTTACAAAATGTTCCATGAGCTGATAAGAAGAACACATATTCAGTGTCTGTGGGTAGAATGTTCTATAAGTGCCTTTTAGATCCATTTTTTCTAGAGTTCTGTTTAAGTCCATCATTTCTTTGCTTATTTTCTGCTTCAAGGATCTGCCCCATTCTGTCAGCGGGGTGCGGAAATCCCCAACTATTACAATCTTGGTGTTTATCATTTTGTTTAGAGCAAGTAGGGTTTGCTTTATGAATCTGGGTGTACCCATGTTAGGTGCATAAATATTAGAATTCTTATGTCTTCTTGTTGAATCGTTCCCTTCACCATTGTATAATGACTATCTTTGTCTTTCTTTACTTTTGCTGATTAAGTCTGTTCTATCTCATATGAGAATGGCTGCACCAGCTTTCTTTTCATTTCCATTTGCATGGAATACTGTTATCCATCTCTTCTCCTTTAGTTTTAATGAGTCCTTGTGGGTTAGATATGTTTCCTGGAGTTGGAAGATACTTGACTTTATTTTTTTTACCCATTTAACGAGCCTGTGTCTCTTGAGTGGGTAGTTCAAGCCATTCACATTTCTGTATAGAATCGATACATGGGATGAATTTCTGTTCATCCTGTTGGGTAGACCCATATTGCTTTGTTTTTGCTCTTGAGCCATTGTGGTATCTGTGCTCTGACCTTTAGTTTTTGGATGATTTTACACTGATGGGTGACTCCTGTACTGATCACTATATAAAGCAGTTCTGAGTACTTCCTGTGGGGCAGGTCTGGTCTTGAAAAATTCCCTCAGTGCTTGCTTGTCTGAGAAAAACTTTATTTCTCCCTCATATAAGAAACTTAGTTTCTTTGGATTCAAAATTCTAGCTGGACTTTATTCTGTTTGAGAAGACTGAGAATGGAGCCCCAATCTCTTCTGGCTTTTAAGGTTTCAGTTGAGAAGTCTGAAGTTAGTCTGATGCGTTTTCCTTTGTAAGTTATCTGCTTCTTTCACCTCATGGCTCATACAAGTACCTCTTTTGTGTTTTCTTTGTCCCGTCTAATGACTGTGGGTCATGGTGATTGCCTCTTTTTGATGAATCTCCCAGGGGTCCATTGAGCTTCGTGAACCTGGTTATCTATATTTCTAGCAAGGCCAGGGGAATTGTCTTTGATTATTCCCTCAAATAGGTTTTTCATCCATTGTGTATTTTTTTCTTCACCCTCAGGAATGTCAATGATTTTTATGTTGGGGTTCTATACATAGTCCCATGTTTCTTGTAGGTTTTGTTCATTCCTCTTGTTTTCTGATGTTTCTCTTTGACTGACTTGTTTACCTTCAAGGTGTTGTGTTCAAGCTTTGAGATTCTTTCTTCTGCCATATCTAGCCAAATCTTCAGGCTTTCCACTGTTTATATATATATATATATATATATATATATATATATATATATATGCATTTCCTTGAATGTAATTTCATTCCTAGAAGTTCTGTTTAACTTTTTTTAACAATTTAATTCCTCAGAATTTTTTTTGTATTCTCTGAATCATTTTTTGGTTTCTTTGTTTTTGGTTTCTCTTTTCTGTTATATTTCATTGAGCTTCCTTACAATCCATATTCAAAATTCTTCATCTGACATTTCAGTCTTTTCATTGTGTTTCATATCCATTGGTAGGAAGTTATTGTTTTGTTTTGACGGTGTCCTTTCAATGTGATTTCTTTTATGTTTCTGGAGTTCTTTCACTGATTCCTTCTCATCTGTCCTCTTGGTTGAGATCTGGGGGTGCTAGGCCTTGCTTACTGGCCTATATCCAGGTCCCCAAGTATCAATCAATCCCTGAGTGTGCCAGGGAGAGGAATGATAGTCCTTAGTTGCTTATGGGGTGTTCTAGCAGGTTTGGTGTGCCTCTTGGGCTACCTCTGACCTGCTCTCTTTATCTCTTCCCAGCAGTTTGTAGTGAGGTAGGTCCCACAGCTTACTATCAGTGATGGTGAGTGGTTGTTGTGAGTGTGAATTGGCCACACCCTGTTTGCTGGAGTTGGAAGGTGCTATGATGAGCTATACTGTTGTTCTCCCTGTCATTGGTTGATATTTGTGTGATAGAGCCAGCTACTGAGGTGTTCTTTTTTGTCTGTGGTAGACTCTGGTCCTCCAAGTGTAGTACTTGGGTAACCCAAGATTTAGGAGGGACCCTATATCTCCCAGGGGATTTCTTGATCTCCATCACCACTGAGATGGGGGGAGGGGCAAGGCTGTTCATGGATAAGTTGTATGAGCCTGAATGGGTTTGCAAAGCTTCACCAGGGCTCAGATGTTGCCTTTCTATCCATGAGGGAAAGCTCTTGCTAGGAGGCTCAAGACAAGCTCTGCAAACTGGGAGAGCTCTTCACCAGGGAAGGGGATTAATGCTTGTATGTTAAGGCACAAGGCTGGGTTCTTTCTGCCCTTATCCGGTAGCACAGGTTTTCTGTGGGTTGGGGTAGGTGCTCCTCCAAATGGCCACTTCTTGGACCTCCACACACCGTGTGAGGTTGATTCACTAAATGCAGTAAAGGGCATGCAAATTGTCAGTAGGTGGCACTTGCCAGAAGGGATTAGCTGCAATATTGTTTTTGGGTCCTGTGATCGGCTCTAGTCCCTCAGGAGAAGCACTCAACTGCCCCCAGTGTTGTGAGGGATGCTGGAAGTTCCAGGTGAGTCCTTATTATCTGCCACAGCAGAGGTGTGTGGAGGAGTGTGGCTGGGCAGGGCTGGGTTGTGTAAGCCTGCCCTCAGACTCCACAGAAGCTAGCAAAGTAGCTGGTTTGGCAGGGGTCAAAGGTATGCTCCTAGCTTCTGGGCAAAGCTGGCAGGGGAGAAGCTTAAGTGGCCCAACCTAACCAGAACGTCTGTTTGTGGAGGCAGGTCTGTCTGAGATTTGCAAACTGGTGGTCGGCAGTGGGACTCATTTCTCCCCTCCTCCTCTGATCCATAGCCTCTCCCCAGTGTCTGCTGGCAGGCAGGAGCCCAGACCATCTAAGCTCCCCCACAACTGTGCTGTGGGATGATATATT
Source organism: Indri indri (assembly GCA_004363605.1). Lineage (NCBI taxonomy): Eukaryota > Metazoa > Chordata > Mammalia > Primates > Indriidae > Indri > Indri indri. The sequence goes on along the minus strand of RJWJ010022247.1, from coordinate 20,175 downwards.
TCCAGCTCAGGATCACAGTCTGAGTTGAGAGTGCAATTCTCCTGTGGGGGAAGGAGTGCCTCATGAGCATTTTGCAGCTAGGGGCCACCTTTTACTCTTCCCCTGATCTGTGCATGTGGGCTCCCTCATCTCTGCAGGCCAATATCTGACCATACCAGGGAGAAGCGCTCTTGTCCCAAGTCTCCCATGGGGTGCCCAGGCAGGATCAAAGGCCCTCTACTTCAGGGTGTGCCCTGCTCTGATGGAGCTGCTGGACAAGCAGTAGCAGGGAGGACTGGTGAGCAGGGAGGTCAGTCTGAACACCCCTCAGTCCACTGTAGAACACCAAGAGGAATGACCTGAGCCCCACACTCTGCGGAAGACTCAGTGTGATGGCTCAATTGTCTCTCTTGGCAGCCACGGGTCGGGGAGGGTAAAGGGAGGAAAAGAGTCTGTATGGAGGAGTGATAGCTCTCAGGTCATCTTCAACCCTGTCTCTGGGAGGCAGTCTGCCCAGAACGTCCAGGCTCTGGAGTCATGCAAATCACCTGGGACCTGCTATATGGCTGTGGTTCCTGCAGTCTGAGCTGGAGTTGGGAAATGTCTGTGTGGGGGAAAACACCTGAGGAGTTGAAGACCCCTGGGGAAAACAAAGGGGCACAGTGGGTGGAGAAGCAATATGGCATCTGCCATCCCAGCTCAGGTCTGTGGTGGCAGGAAGTGCCCCAGGGTGTCTGGGAGCCTGGTGCTCTGTCCATAGCAGTTCCCAGCTCACTGGTGGCAGCAGTCTCTGGGCTGGTGTGGGCAGAAAATCTCTCCATCTGCTCAGGATACCACAGACTGTCAGAAATGAGGGAGAGGTAGAAACAAACCACTCCAACTACCCTTCTTTCTGGACTCCAAGCCTCTTAGAGGGTAATCTTTGCTTATACCAAGTTTCTTCTTGTTCTGCACTGCAACTTCTTCCTGTGGAGTCTCCCAAAGGCTCTGAAACCCTTTCTACAGACCGACATCAGATCTTTGTTTGTCTGTTCTTCTTTTTTCTCTTTCGTCTAAAACTTCTCCTTCTTACTGAGATGCTCTGTCAGCTGGTGTCTTCAGTGAGACATCTTACATGTAATTTCATTTTTTTTTTCTTAAGAGAAAACTTTGTTTTGTACAAGCCATGGGTCTCTGAGCTGTTTTATTATTTCATCTTAAATATTTTAAAAGTCATCTATTTCTCTACACAGATCAAAAAATGTTATTGAAAGATATGGCAGATTGAAAAACCCACTTATAGACAGTCCATCGACAAATTTTATTGCAAGTAAAGCAAAGATGGTTGCATCTTTAGGACATAGAATATGGGGTAAAAAAGTGCTGTATCTAATCTAAAGTGGATTAATGGCTAAATCAGGCTACAACAGTTTCAATCCCATCAACAGTGACATTTAACGAAGACAGCTGAAAAACAAAAATTTAATAAATATGTGTATAGATTTGGCTAATGTGGCCTACAATGTTGAACCTTAAATACTCATTTATTCCCCATAAAATCACTTGTGTTATGTCAACTAGACACATGTAAGTATTCATATCTTTTAATTCAGAAGACACTATTTTGAGTTCCTAGAACTCCTTTTGTGATAATGTTCTCATTCAACATTGTAATGGTAATCTTTGATCAAACAATGTGGACACAAAATGCCAGATCTTAACTAAAGCATGGGATAAGATTAGATAGTTATATTCGTTCTTAACACTCAAGCTGACTCCTTTATTTGGGCAGTGTGGAAGGAAAAGAAACACATGACACTTTTATGGTTCTTTTCATCACAGTTTATTTAATTTTTCCAAATTAAATTTCACTAACTCCTTTGCAAAGCAGCTGGGATTCTAAGAGGATGGAGTGTCACTTTTCACAAATAAACTTTGTATCCCTAAAAAGCGATGAGTAAATATTGTAACAAGTAGCTTAACATTGTTTATTATTTTATAGTCATTTTCACGTCCTAAATAGTAAATGACAAGGAGTGAAACTATAAAGTTACCCTAAAGAAAACCTAGGAGAATTTTATTTTTATGTCAAAAATGTGAACATTCCTAACATATTTTCTTGGCTCTTGTTTAGAGTTGCAAATTTTTGTATAGTTGAAAAGTAAAAACATGTTTTATTCTTCTAATATAAAACAGTCCAAAAGATGGCAAAGATGAGAAACTACCATAGACATTATGATCATGAATTTATGAATTTGTGTTTATACACATACATTATGTGCATTTTAATTCTAATTTTTCTTAAAAGCCAGAAACATAAAGCCTTATTTAAACATAAAAAATTGTAAAAAAATAAATAAAGGGTTTTATTGTTTAATATAAAAAACCAAATAAAAATTAAGCAAATATAAAATGTACATGAGCTAAAATCATTAACTTGTAGAAATTTTATAAATTATAAAATTAAACCAAGGCTTCTTTGTGTGTTGGTTTAAAAATAAATTACTCCCTATTCCCTTCATTGTACATTTCTGTATATCTCTACTCTGCTTGGGCTCTACAAATGGAACAATGAAGCCTGGATGACAGCACATCTGTTTCCAGCATGGGATACTCAATATTTTAAGCCTACTGTTGGGACCTGCTTTCAGAAAAAAGATACCTTTCAAAATATTACTGCTCAATGACAATGCACTTCATCACCTAAGAGTTTGGAAGGAGATGTACAAGGAGATTAAAGTTGTTGTTATGCCTACTAACACCACACCCATTCTGCAGCCTATGGATCAAGAAGTACTTCCAACTTTCAAGTCTTATTATTTAGGAAATACATTTTTCAAGGACATAGCTGCCATAGATAGTATTTCCTCTGAGGGATATGGGCAAAGTACATCCAAAAACTTCTGGAAAGGATTTACCACTTTTAGATGCCATTAAAAACATCCGTAATTTATGGGATAAGGTCAAAATATCAATATTAAAATGAATTTAGAAGAAGTAGATTCCAAACATCATGGATGAAGTAGAGGAAGTAACTGTAGAAAGAAGTTACTTCTAATGGAGTAAGTAACTACAAATGTGGTAGAAATTGCAAGAGACCTAGGATTAGAAGTGGGGCTTGAAGATGTGACTGAATTTCTGCAATATCATGATAAAAATTGAATAGATAAGGAGTTGATTTTTAGGGATGAGCAAAGGGTTTACAATGTCACATAAACTTAGTTGATAAACAGAGAAAGGTTTTGAGAGGATTGACTCCAATTTCGAAAGAATCTCTACTGTGGGTAAAATGCTATCATCACATGATACAGAGAAATCTTTCAGGAAAGGCAGAATCAATCAGTGCAGCAAAGTTCATTGTTGCTTTATTTTAAGAAACTTCCACAACCACCCCAGGCTTCAGCAACCATCATCCTGATAAATCAGCAGTCATAAACATGAAGGCAAGACCCTCCACCAGCAAAAAGATTACAACTTGCTGAAGACTCAGATGATTATTAGCATTTTTAGCAATAATGCATATTTTTAAGTTTTTGATACATTATATTTATACATATTTATGGAATACACATGAAATTTTGTACATGCATAGAATGTACAATGATCAAGTCAAGGTATATATGGTATACATCATGTGAGTGCTTACTATTTCTATGTGTTAAGTATATTTCAAGTCCTCTCTTCCAGCTACTTTGAAATATATACTACATTGTTGTTAACTCTAGTTTCCATACTCTGCTGTGAAATATTAGAACTTATTATTTCTATCTACCTGTATGATTGCACTCATTAACCAACCTCTCTTCATTTCCCCACTATCACACCTACACACCTTCCTAGTCTCTGTTATCTATCATTCCATTCTTCTACTTCCCTGTTATCAAAATGTTTAGCTTCCACATATGAGTGAGAACTTGCAATATTTATATTTCTGTGCCTAGCTTATTTCACTTAACATAATGTTCTCTAGTTTCATCCACGTTGCTGTAAATGATGTGATATCATTCTTTTTCATGGCCAAATAGTGTGTGTGTGTATATATATACTATTATATATATGTTATTAGTATATATAATATACTAATATATATAACATACTAATATATGTGTAGTAGTATATATAATAGTGTGTATACATATGTACTATATATGTACACTATTATATATATAATATTTTCTTAATTTATAGTTCATTGATGGATACTTACATTGATTCTATATCTTCATTATTTGATATTGTGCTGCAATAAACATTAGAGTGCTGGTATCCCCTTGATATATTTAATTCTTTTCTTTTGGATAAACACCCAGTAGTGGGATTGCTGGATCTTATTACCATAAATAGTTCTATTTATAGTTTTTCTGAGAAACCTCCATATTGTTTTCCATAAGGGCTGCACTAATTTACTTTCCCACCAACGGTCTATAAGAGTTTGATTTCTCCACATCCTCATCAATACCTGTTATTGTCTGTTTTTTCATTGTCTTCTTAATTATAGCCATTCTAACTATGGCATGATGATATTTCAATGTGATTTTGTTTTGCAATTCTCTGTGGTTAGTGATTTTGAGCACTTTTTTGTATACCTGTTGGCCTTTTGTATGTCGATTTTTTAAATTTAAGGTATGTGCATTGTTTATTAGACATAATGCTGTTGCACACTTGATAAACTACAATAATGTATTAACAACTATTATATGTACTGGGAAATGATAAAATTTGTGAGTTGATTCACTGTGCTATTAGCTTTATTTCAGTGGTCTGGAACTGAACCTACAGTATCTCTGAGGTAAGCCTATACATAAGTACATTTTAGCGATTATAATAGTTCATTTCCCAATTATATGTTTATTAGGCAATGACAAATACATTGACAGAAACAATCACAGCACCTCTTTCTAGGTCTTCAATACCCTCTTCCACATCTATAGATACATTTTCTTATGTCAGTAATTTAAATTTATGCTAAAAGATGTCCATGGGTATGTGTTTGCCCACATAAATTTATTAATGTTTTTACTCTGATATGATAAGTTGAAAGACCACATGCAAGATTTTGATTCATAAAATATTATATTAGATTTATTTTCCAGTTTACTTCATAAAATTCTACATTGGAAGTCCCAGGATTTACTATTGATTTTAAAATGTCACAATGACTACAAATTGTTTTACTCACATTGTTTCACTTAACTAAAATGACCTTGTCTCTGCAGGATCTGCTATAATCCTAACCATTTTTTAAAGCCCAGGACAGGTTTTATTTACACTTCCTCTATGATTTGCAAACTCTGTAATTCAATCTGTACTACAGAATTTAACACTAAAATATAATTGGTACCATATTATTCACTATTGTTTCCTTGTATATTAGTCTTTCCACTTTTTCTGGACTGTAAATTATTTGAAGTATAAACTCAACATCCTGTGGTTATTATTTTTTATTATTTTTTAAAATTTTTATCTTTTTTATTTTATTCATTTATTTTTATTTTATTTTATTAGAGTTTCCCTGACCACCTTCTTATTTTTTTTATTCCAGAATAGTGTGTGGGGGGGGGTACAAATATTTTGGTTACATAACTTGTTTTTGTACCATTTGAGTCAAAGTTAGAAGTATGTACATCCCCCAGATACTGTGCATAGTACATGTTAGCCATGAATTTATGCATTCCTTTCTTCCCCTCCCACTTGCTTAATTTCTGATGAATGCTATTTACATATGTGCACATAAATGTCTATGAATACATTCCAATTTAATGGTGAGTACATGTGGTGTTTGTGTTTCCATTCTTGTGATACTTCACTTAGAAGAATAGTCTCTAATTCCATCCAGGATAATACAGGAGGTATTTGTTCACCATTTTTATGGCTGAGTAGCACTCCACCATACACATACACCCCATTTTATTAATCCACTTATATATTGATGGGTACTTGGGTTGTTTCCACATCTTTGCAATTGTGAATTGTGCAGCTATAATCATTTGAGTGCAACTGTCTTTTTTATAAAATGTCCTTTTTCTCCTTTGGGTAGATACCTAGTAATAGGCTTCCTGGATCAAATGGTAGTTCTACTTTTAGTTCTTTGAGATATCTCCTTATTACTTTCCATAGAGGCTGTACTATTTTGCAGTCCCAACAACAGTGTATGAATGTTCCTATCTCTCTGCATTCATGCCAGCAGTTGTTGTTTTGGGACTTTTTGATAAAAGCCATTCTAACTGCAGTTAAGTGATATCTCATTGTGATTTTGATTTGCATTATCCTGATAATCAGAGATGTTGAGCATTTTTTCATATGTTTTTTACCATTAGTTTATCTTCTTTTGAAAAATATCTGTTCGGGTATTTTGCCTACTTCTTAATGGGATTATTTGCATTTTTTTTTTTTTTTTACTGATTTTCATGAGTTCTTCATAGATTTTATTTATCAGCCCTTTATCAGATAGATAGCATGCAAATATTTTCTCCCATTCTGTACGTTGTCTATGTTCTCTAATGATTGATTCCTTGGCTGTGCAGAAGCTTTTTAATTTGATCAGGTTCCATTTATTTATTTTTGCTGCAGCCATGATTGTTTTGGGGGTATTCTTCAAAAACGCTTTGCCTAGTTGATGTATATAAGAGTTTTTGCAACATTTTCTTCTATAATTCTTCCAGGTCCATGCCTTAGGTTCAAGTTTATTTTCTATTGTGAGTTGATTTTTGTGAGGGGTGAGAGATGCAGATCCTTTTTCAGACTTCTACATGTAGCTATCCATTTTTCCCTGCACCATTTATTGAATAGGGATTCTGTTCCTTGGTGTATGCTTTTGTCTGCTTTGTCAAAGATCAGATGGCAATATGACAATGGTTTTATATCTGGGTTCCCCTTTCTGATCCATTGGTCTATGTCTCTGTTCTTCTGTCATTACCATGATGTTTTGGTTACTATACCTTTGTGGTATAGCTTGAAATATGGTAAATCGATGTCTCCCAGTTTGTTATTTTTACTAGTCATGCTTTGGCTATACCGGGTCTTCTATGGTTCTATACAAAGCATAGAATTATTTTTTCTAGATCTGCAAAAAATGATTATGGTGTTTTAATAGGGATTGCATTTAATCAGTAGATAGCTATGGGTAGTATAGATATTTTCACAATGTTGTTTCTCCCAATTTATGAGAATGGTTTCATTTTTTATGTGTTTAATTTCTCTGCTATTTCCTTCCTCAGTGTTTCATAGTTCTCCCTATAGAGGTCTTTCAACTCCTAGTTAAATATATTCCTAGATATTTTCTTTTCTTTGAGAGGAAAAATTCATAGCTATAAATGCCTACATACAAAAGACAGAAAGATCATAAATCAATAATCTAATAAGTTGTCTCAAGGAGTAGGAAAAGAATGAGCGAACCAGTTCCAAATCCAGAAGAAAAAAAGAAATAACCAAGATAAGAGCAGAACTAAATAAAATTTATAAGAAAAAACTATATAGAACATTAATGAAACAAAAGTTGCTTCTTTAAAAGATAATTAAAATTGATAAACCTCTTGCCAGATTAACCAGAAGCAGAAAAGAAAGGACTCTAATAAGCTCAATCAGGAATGAAAAAGGAGAAATTACTACTGATACCATGGAAATACAAAATATCGTGTCTGAATACAATGAAAATTTCTATGCACACAAACTTGAAAAAGTGGAGGAAAAGGAAAAATTCTTAGAAATGCACAGACTCCCTAGGCTCAATCAGAAAGAAATAGAATTCTTGAACAAATGAATATCAAGTAACAAAATTGATGAAGCAGCAATAAAAAAATCTTCCAAGAAAAAGAGTCCCCGACCAGAAGGTTTCACACTCTAATTTTACCAAACCTACAAAGAAGAACTGGTACCTATCCTGCAGAAATTATTCCACCACATTGATAAGAAAAGCATCTTCCCCCACATATTTTGCGAAGCCCACATTACCTTGATACCAAAACCAGGAAAGGACTCAACAAAGAATGAACACTGCAGGCCAATATCCTTTATGAATATAGATGCAAAAATTCCCAATAAAATCCTAGTAAACTGAGTTCAGCTGCTCATCAAAAAAAATAATCCATCATGACAGAGTAGACTATATCTCAGAGATGCAGGGATGATTCAACAAACACAGATGTATAAATGTAGTTCACCACCTATATAGAAGTAAAAACAAAGAATGTACGATCCTCTCAATAGATGTAGAAAAAGCATTTGACAAAATTTGGCACCTTTTTATAATATGAACACTTAACTAAATGGGCATAGAGAGACCTTACCTCAAAATTATTAAGGCCATATACAACAAACCCACAGGCAACATCACACTGAATGGGGAAAAATTGAAAGCATTCACTTTTAGAACTGGAACCAGACAAGGTTGTCCACTGTCACCACTTCTATTGAACATAGTGCTGGTATTCCTAGGCAGAGCAATCAGACAAGAGAAGGAAATCTGGGGCATCCTAATAGGTGCAGAAGAGGTCAAACTATCTCTCTGTGCTGATGATATAATCTATCCAGAAAACGTCATAGATTCTGGCAAGAGACTACTGGAATTGATAAATAAATTCAACAAAGTCTTGGGTTACAAAATCAATGTACACCAATCAATAGCATTCATATATACCAACAACAGTCAAGCTAAAATCAAATCAAAGACTCAATACCTTTTACAACAGCAACAAATAAAATTATTTTTTATTTTTAATTTTTTTTAGAGACAGGGTCATCCTCCATCATCTAGGCTGAAATGCAGTGACATGATCTTAGCTCACTGTAGCCTTAAACTCCTGGGTTCAAGTGATCCACTTGCCTCATTCTCCCAAGTAGCTAGGACTACAGGATGCCATGATGGTTGGCTAATTTTTAATTTTTTGTGTGTGTATGGAGACAGGGTCTTGATCTATTGCCAAGCTGGTCTTGAACTGTACTCAAGCGATCCTCACACTTCAGCCTTCCAATTTGCTGGGATTACAGGCATGAGCCACCTCTCCCAGACAACATCACACAATTCTATTACTGAAAAGGGCTTAGGTGATTGATGTTTCTATGCCCAAAGTGTTTTATTGAAAGATGTCTTTACTAAAATGGTATTCATTTACCATTTTTAACCTGAGAAACATTGGTCAGTATCAAAGCTCATGCACGCATTAGTAAATCATTGATGAGAAATGACAATGCATTAAGTCAAAAATAACATGAATACATTTCAAAGAGTAGAAACAATTCAAAGCATATTCTCTGTTTGCATGAAGTAATTATAGAAACTCATAGCAGAATTTGAGCAAAAAGCACCAATCACTTAAATGTTATGATTTCCTGTTCTGTTTCTACCGACTGTTTTTTATCCTCTTTATAAGTATTTTTTTTCCTTTGTTTTAGCATGGCTAGTAAATTTTGATTGGTTGCTGGATGTCTGGAATTTTACATTGTTCAATGTCTGTATTTTGTTGTCTTCCATTTAATAGTATTAGATTTTATTCTTATAGGTAGTTAATTGTTGTGTAATTAATCCATTCAAAGCTTGTTTTTTTAAAGATTTTTGGAGTACATATAAAATAGCCTTTACTCTAGGGGTAGTTTAACCCCATTACTAAGGCATGACACTACAGGGGCTTCTAGTGAACGTCTTGAATGATCACTGAGTAATCTCCACTTTGACTGGTAAGAACTTGAAAAATGCCAAGACTTGTCTGAACTCTAGGATCCATTAAACTCATTGCTTGTAACTTGCTTTTTGCCCAATATTATAGTATTTTAACTTACTCATCTTGCTATTCAGAAAATTGGAAGGAGAATCTCATATCGATTTATAGAGATCCTATTCTGCAGAGTTTCTTCTTCTCTGGATCTTTGTTCTATAACTTCTTGTAACCTTACACACCCTGTACTCTGATCTCTCTCTCCTAAACTAAGCAAGACTGTTATGCTCTACTTTTAATACATTCCTGAGATCTGTGGTCCAGGATATCACTCCAGAAGAAATCCAGAGCAATAATAGATCTCACTTCATTTGTTTCCATCTTTTATGGAATCACAGTCTTATGCTGCCTATTGTCCGATGTCTGAAAACAGTTGATTCATATATGTTGTCCGGTATTCCAGTTGTTTAAGTTGGAAAGTAAAATCAGTTCGTCTTTCTTTATTGTGGCCAAACATAGAAGTCTCCTATTTGGTTTAAAAGTCAAATGAAAAGTAACTAAAATCCAACCACTTAAATGTTAAACAAAAATCTCAACCTGGCCCAACTCAAAGCCTGCCAATAACTTCAAGTAACACATAAATAAAATACAGAATTCTTATCATATTTGAGTGTGCTTCTCACCTTCACCACATGCTATTTGGGTGACCACAAAAAATGTATCGAATCTTCTTGAGCCTCAGTTTCTTCTGTAATAAAGAGGTGAGAATAAGAGTATCTACCTCTTAGGGATGTTGGGAAGATTAAAAACATTAATATATGTATAAAGAGCTCAGCAGTAGTTGGTTCTCATTAGTAGTTATTTCTTTTCAAATATTGGTAGCACAATGGTTGTGGGGGTGGGGGCATAAGTAAAACTGTATGAAATTAAGTAATGTTGGGACATGTCTGTATTCCCAGCTATGCAGGAAGCTGGAGTAGGAGGATTGCTTGAGCCCAGGAGTTTGAGTACAGCGTGGACAACATAATAAGACCAGAGGATTGGCTTGGCTGAGTGGCTCTTTTTCAAATTGTGAATCTGGTTGTGCTTGGCATCTTGTTCCATTCCATTTTTTTCATCCTGGAAGCCAGGCTGATGGAACAATACTTACCCATCCCCTGAGGGAAATTCTTCTCATGGTAAGAGCACAGATTCAAGAGTGCAAACAGAAGAATGTGTGACATCTTAGGGTCTACAAGAAAGTTGGATTTAGCACACTGTCATACATCTACTCACATTTCATTTTCTATAGCAAGTCTCACGCTACAGCCCTAGGAAAGGTGACTAGGCAGCACATGCTAAATTTTTTTTGAAGAAACACAAAGTTGAATGACAAATTGTGTAGTTATGGGGAAGAGTAAAATATAAGGCCTCAAAATATCATCTACCACGGCATAGATAATAAAGTAAAACTAAGTATGGTGGAGGGAATAATATAAAAAGCTTTGGATCTAATCAAATTAAAAAGCTTCTGCACTGCCAAGGAAACTATCACTAGAGTGAATAGACAGCCCACAGAATGGGAGAAAATATTTGCTCTCTACACATCTGACAAAGGGCTGATAACCAGAATCTATCTAGAACTCAAAAGTCAACAATAAAAAATCAAACAACCCCATCAACAAATGGGCAAAGGAAATGAACAGAAACTTTTCGAAAGAAGACAGAATAATGGCCAGAAAACATATAAAAAAATGCTCAACATCTCTAATCATTAGAGAAATGCAAATCAAAACCACAAGGAGATATCATCTAACCCCAATGAGATTGGCCTCTATCAAAAAGTCCCAAAACAACAAATGCTGGCGAAGATGTGGAGAGTCAGGAACACTCTTACACTGCTGGTGGGACTGCAAATTAGTGAAACCTCTGTGGAAAAGAATTTGGAGATACCGCAGAGAGCTAAAAACAGAAATGCCATTCGATCTAGCAATAGAACTATTAGGCATCTACCCAAAAGAGCACAAAACATTCTATGATAAAGACATCTGCACCCGAATGTTTATGGCAGCACAATTCACTATCGCAAGGACGTGGAAACAACCCAAGTGTCCGTCAATCCATGAGTGGATTATTAAAATTTGGTATATGTATACAATGGAATATTACTCAGTCATAAGAAATGACAGTGATCTAGCACCTCTTACACTTTCCTGGATTAAACTTAAGCCCATTATCCAAAGTGAGGCACCACAAGAACAGAAGAACGGGATCCATTTGTACTTGCCATCACATTGGTACTAACTGATCAACACTAAGTTGATCACATGGCAGAAATACTCTCTAGGGATTAGGGGGATGGGGGAGCAAATCAACAACTAAAGGACACGGAGAGCACTAAGGGGGGGGAAGGGCATGCCTTCAACCTGCACTTGGGTGAGGCAAAGACATAAAGTGTAACTATAATGTTTGTACCCTCATAATACCCTGGAATAAAAAAAAAGGAAAAAAAAGCTTTGGGACAAAATGTAGTCAAAAGTAAGATTTATTCAATTGCTCTTGAAATATATCTAGTAAGTTCTATAAATGTGTAAACTTTTTCTCCCTAAAACCAAGACACATTGATCAATGTGCTTTTAATGTGTAGATACTACTTTAGTTTTTTCACCTTTAAAATTTTCATTTTTATGAAATAACTAATTTTAGTAATGGGAGAAAATTTGGATGGAAAGAGAATGATCTCTGCTTTTTGTAACATAAAAAAACTGCAAAAAGAATGGTATGTTTTACCTATTTTCACAAGGCTGTTAGAATTATAGCATCAAAGAAGAGGAATTATAATAAATATTTATCTTTAAGAAGAATGACAGAGTAAGGTTGTGTGGAGAATAATTGGTATTATAAATAAATAACAGGGTAGTTAACTTTAATCTTTAAACTTGAAACAAAACTGACTACTTAAAGAAAATCGAACATAGTTTTGGGGACTTTGGTATTGAAATCTTTAAAACTTTTTCAAAGAAAGCTTTGAGAAAGCATACATTGCAAGTTGTTAAGTGGCTGAACCAAATAAATCTACTAGTTTTTTATTAATTATTTATCTTTGTATTACAAGCATATAGCTTACAGTTTATCACAATGACAGCAAAATCTATCATCCCCTACCTAAAGCTGTAAGAAGAGTATGCTCAAATCAACGAGTCTTTCCTTCAGTGTAACTCAACTGTAAAATTGTCCTTGACCAGTCAGAGAAACACAAAACAACCTCCCTGTTAATCTCCTGAAGACAGTTTACTGCCCTTCCTCTTCAAAGCGATCATGTCAGTGGTAATGATGCTTTATATTTTGCATTCTTCAAGCAATATTATTCCACTATAGCTCAAAATCTTACTGAGATGTTAAGAAATAGTATATACTGTTTCTCTAATTATTCTCCCAATATGGGATATGGTGTTTAATGTTAAAAACATTTAGTGACAAAGTTAGGAAATACATAATATAAAGAAAATCAAGGGTGTATCAATGAAGAAGGTAAGAACAACAGCAACATCAAATCAATGAGAAGACATTCTTGTGTGATCAGGAGATCTCAATAATTCTAATTCTAAAGTATTTTAGAGAGAGAAAGAAAGAGAGGAAGAAATTTGCCGAACTTGTAACTGAGTTGAAATAATCCCAACACTATTTTGTAGGAATTCTAATTTTGCAAGGTTTTCAATATACATTGGAAAGGCAGGCAGCATTGAGCAGCTAACAGAAAGTAAGACAGATCTTTTTGTTTTATTTTAAATCCATAATGGTGATTATTTCACAATGGTAGTACAGAAATAAAAACCAGTGTAATTTTTCTTATCACTAAGTGCAAATACTTATTGATACCAATGGATGACAACCTCTCTATAAGACTATGGATGTAGATCCAGGGATGGATTCCAGATGTGAGGCATTCAGGAAACTATGTTCTAAGAACTAATCCTGGCTAATTAGGAAGTCCCTGGTACAAGGGTTGGTTTACATAAGAAACTGAAATATTTGTCCAACACATGCCTTCAAAAGAAATTACTGCTCATTTTTACATGGTCTATGGGATGCATGTATTGTCCTGGGGCCTGGGGTACATGTAAAGACAGACACAGCCTGGAAGAAAACAGCTTCCACACTTGTTGTAGTCATGGAGCATTCTCTAGAGCTATGGATTTCTATTTAGAAACTTGTTGCCCAAATGGGATATTTCAGCATCATCTTGTGTTTCTTACTGAAAAAGTGAACGAACTATTTTAGCAGAAGTATAACCTAGGTTATATATGAACTATGCATGTAGAATATGAGTTTTAAAGGTAATAATGTTTTTAAACATATGTGTACTTGCTTTTTCCAAGATATTTTTGGCAGATATTGTAATAGATAACAAAACATTTATAACAACATGTATAATACAACAAAAATGTATAATTATCTTGTGAAAGGTAATAAGAAACAAAAATTCCTGGTGTGTCGCTTAACCCAAGGGTACATTTGGTACATTAGAGATGCACGCTTTTGGGAAGATATTCAGGAGCCATAAGGGCATGAAACCCTGAGGCTGTATAATAGGCATTCGTAAGAAGGGGAAAAAAATTCCATCAGCTGGATATGTTGTCAAAAAACTGGGATTTGGGGAACATCAAGATGGTAATAGTTTTTTCTCATTTTTTTACCAGTATTTTTGGACTCAGGCTTAATTTCCTCAGTAACTTATACATTTTTGTTAAGTTCCTTGTTTTTCCATAAAAGAAATATTTCTCTCATTTTCATTATAAAATTTTAAAGAGTAAGTGATTGTATTGAAAACAAATCACAAGCACCATGAGGACACATCACAACAGTAAAACCAGAATTACAACTTTGTAGGCAAATTATTTAAATCCCATGTAATTTTTTTTCTAATTTCAAAATATTATGGGGGTTCAAACACTTTAACTACATATATTGCCTTCCCTCTGCCATAGTCAGAGCTACAAGTGTGCCCAACACCCAGATATTGTGCACCATATCTGGGTTAAGTGTGAATTGACCATCCCATTCTCCCCTCTCCCACCTGAACAATGACATATGAATGTTACTTCTATATTTGCACATAAGTTTGATCAATTAGAACAAATTAATGGTGAGTACATGTGATGCTTGTTTTTCCATTCTTGTCATATTTCACTTAGAATAATGGGCCCCAGCTCTATCAAGGATAGTACTAGGGATCTTAGTTCATCATTATTTATATGGATGAGAAGTACTCCATGGGATACATATAACACATTATATTAATCCACTCATCTATTGATGGACACTGGGTGGTTTCCACATCTTTGCAATTGTGAACTGTGCTGCTGTGAACATCCAAGTGCTGACGTCATTTTTATAGAATGCCTTTTGTTCCTTTGGGAAAATACCCAAGAGTGGGATTGCTGGATCAAATGTTAGGTCTACTTTTAGTTCTTTGAGATATCACCATATTAATTTCCACAGAGGTTGTACTAATTTGCAGTCCCACCAGAAGTGTAAGAGTGTGCGTATCTCTCAACTTCCATGCCAACATTTGCTGTTTGGGGACTTTTTGATAAAAGCCATTCTCACTGGAGTTAAGTGGTATTTCATTGTGGTTTTCGTTTGCATTTTCTTGATAATTAGAGATGTTGAGCATTTTTTCATGTTTGTTGGCCATTAGTGTCTTCTTCTGAAAATTTTCCATTCATGTCCTCTGCTCACTGTTTAATGGTGTTGTTTGATTTTTTCTGGTTGATTTTCCTGAGTTCCATATAAATTCTAGTTATTAGCCCTTTTTCAGATGTGTAGCATGCAAATATTTTCCCCCATTCTGTAGGTTGTCTATTGACTCTGATGATGGTTTCCTTGGCTGTGCAGAGCTATTTTTATTTTCTTTGTTGCTATTGCTAAAGGTATTGAGTTTTCGATTTGGTTCTCCGTCTGACTGTTGGTGTATATGAACGCTACTGAGTTGTGCACATTGATTTTGTAACCTAAGACTTTACTGAATTTATTTATCAATTCGAGCAGTCTCAGGGAAAAATCTTTGGGTTTTTCTAGATATAGAATAATATTTCAGCAACGAGCAATAATTTGACCTCTTCTTCCCCTATTCATTTGCCATTGATTTCTTTCTCTTGTCTGATTGCTCCGGCTAGGACTTCTAACACTATGTTGAATAGAAGTGGTTATAGAAGGAAACCTTGTCTGGTTCCAATTCTAAAAGGGAATGCTCTTGATTTTTCTCCATTCAATGTGATGTTGCCTGTGGGTTTGTTGTATATGACTTTTATCATTTTGAGGTAAGTCCTGCCTATGCCTATTTTGTTAACCATTCTAGTCATAAAGAGTGCTGAATTTTGTTGAATGCTTTTTCTGCGTCTATTGAGAGGATCATAGGGTCTTTGTTTTCACTTCTATTTACATAGAGAATTACATGAATGTATTTGCATATGTTGAACCAGGCCTGCATCTCTGGGATAAAGCCCACTTCATTGTGATGGATTATTTTTTTTTTGACAACAAACTGAACTTGGTTTGCTAGGATTTTTTTGAGAATTTTTGCATTTATATTCATAAAGGATATTGGTCTGTACTTTTCTTTTTTTGTTCAATCCTTTCCTGGCTTTGGTATCAGGGTGAAGTCAACTTCGTAAAATGGGTTTAGGAGGATTCCTTCCTTCTCGATGTTGTAGAATAATGTCTGCAGAATAGGCACCAGTTCTTCTTTGTAGGACTGGTAAAACACGGGTGTGAAACCACCTGGTCCAGGACTTTTTTTTTAATGAAGGGTTTTTATTGCTGCTTCAATTTTTGTAATTGATATTGGTTTATTATGGAATTCTATTTCTTACTGATTGAGCCTAGGCAGGCTTTATTTTAGTAAGAATTTGTCCATTTCCTCCACATTTTCAAGTTTATATGCGTAGAAATTTTTACAGTACTCATAGATGATATTTTGTATTTCCATGGTTTCATTTGTAATTTCTCCTTTTACTTTTCTGATTGAGCATGTTAAAGTCCTTTCTTTTCTGCCTCTGGTTCATCTAGTGAGAGATATGCTAAATTTTTTTATCTTTTCAAAGAACAAACCTTTTGTTTTATTATCTTCCTTGTATCTTTTTATCATCAATTTAATTTAGTTCTGCTCTGACCTTGGTTATTTCTTTTTTACTGCTGGGTTTGGAAGAGGTTTTGTCATCCTTTTCCAGTTCTTTGAGACAATTCTTTAGATTGTTGATTTGTCATCATTTTTTCTTTTTGATGTAGGCATTTATGGCTGTAAGTTTTCATCTCAGGACTTCTTTAGCAGTGTCCCACAAATTTTGATAACTTGTGTCCCCTTTATCATTTAGTTCAAAGAATCATTTTATTCCCATCTTAATTTTCTTACATAGCTGGCTATCATTCAGCAGTAGATAGTTTAGTATCCATGACTTTGTGCAGAAATGAGTGTTTTTGCAGGAGTTCATTTCAAATTCCATTATGGTCTGAGAAGATGATTGGGATAATTTCAATTTTTAAAATTTTTGAGACATATTTTGTGTCCTAGGATATGGTCAATCTTAGAGAATGTCCCAGGAGCTGATGAGAAAAATGTACATGCACTGGTTTTTGGTTAGAATGTTCTGTAAATGTCTGTCAGGCCCATTTGTTCTAGAGTTCGGTTTAAGTACATTGTTCTTTTGTTCATTTTCTGTTTGAAGGATCTGTTCTGTTCCATCAGAGTGGTGTTGAAATCCCTGGCTATTATGGTACTGCTGTTTATCATTTTGTTTAAATCAAGTAGAATTTGTTTTATGAATCTGGGTGTACCTTGGTTAGGTGCATAAATATTTAGAATTGTTATATCTTCTTGTTGAAATGTTCCTTTTGCCATTACATAATGATCATCTCTGTCTTTCATTTCCCTTGTTGATTTGAAGACTAAGTTATATGAAATGAGAATTGCTATACCAGCTTTCTTTTGGTTTCCATTTGCATGGAATATAGTTTGCCTTCCTTTCACTCTGGATCTGAATGAATCCTTGTGCATTAGATGTGTTTCCTGAAGACAGAGATAATTGGCTTGTATATTTATCCATTGGGCCAACCTATGTCTCTTCAGTGGGCTTTTCAAGCCATTCCCATTTATTAAAGTAATTGATAAGTGGGGTGGATTTCCATTCATCCTGTTGAGTTGAACTTTATTGCTTTGTTTTCTCTCTTGAGCCATTGTGGTATCTGGTGTTTGACCTTTAGCTTTCCAATGATTTTACACTGCTGAGTGTCTGTTGTGCTGATCTGTGTGTAACACTGTTCTGAATAATTCCTGGAGAGCAGATCTTGTCTTGACAGATTTTCTTAGAGTTTGCTTGTCTGAGAAGGTTTTTGTTTCTCTTTCATATAAGAAAACTAGTTTTCCAGGATACAACATTATATGGTGGCATTTATTCTGTTTGAGAAGAACGAGAATGGGGTCCCCATCTCTTCTGGCTTGTAGGGTCTCAGTTGAGAAGTCTGCAGTTAGTCTGATGAGTTTTCCTTTGTACATTATCTGTTGCTTTGGCCTTATGGCTCATAGGAAGGCCTCTTTAGTGTTTATTTGGCCAGTCTGATGACTACGTGTCATGGTGTTTTCCTCTTTGTGATGAATCTCCCAGGAGTTCTTTGAGCTTCTTCCACTTGGATATCTATATTTCTAGCAAGGCCAGGGAAATTTTCCTCCATTATTCCCTCAAATAGATTATTCAACCCTTGTGAATTTTCTTCTTCACCCTTAGGAAAAGGTGAAGGCATCTTCATGTTAGGCATTCTCATGTTAGGCATCTTCACATAATCGCATATTTCTTGTAGGTGTTGCTCTTTTCTCTTTTTTCTCTGATCTTTCTCTGTGACTGACTTAATTGAAAGATGCTGTTTTCAAACTCTGAGATTCTTCCTTCTGCTTGATACAACATTTTGTAAGGCTTTTCACTGTGTTTTGTATTTCCTGCAATATATTGCTATTTTCAAGAATTTCTGTTTGGTTTTTTTTTAATATTTCAATTTCTTCTGTGAATTTTTCATTCATTTCCTTCATTCTATTTGTTGTTTCTTTCTGTTTGGTTTCCATTTTATCTTGCATTTCATTGAGTTTCCTTAAAATCCATGCTCAAAATTCTTCATCTGTCATTTCAATGTTCTGGTTTTTGTTAATATCCATAACTAGAGAACTGGCATTCCCTCTTGGGGGGTCTCCTTAAGCTTTGATTCTTTGTACTTCTGGAGTTCTTTCACTGATCTTGAGAAGCTGTTGCCTCTTCCCTTTGAATTTTGTTTTGTTTAGATAATTACATGCCCAGTTTAGTCTCTGAGTCAATAGGTGGTGCTCGTGGGTGGGAATCCACCGCATCCTGTATGATGAGTCAGTAAATGCAGTAAAGGGCATGCAAATTGACCTGCTTGTCAGTATGTGACACTTGCCAGAAGGAATAAACTGTGATGTTGTTTTTGGGTCCTGCAACCAGCTCTAGTTCCTCAGGAGAAGCACTCTAGTGCCTCAGGTGGTAGGTGGGGTCCTGGGGCTTCTACATATTTCCCTATTATCCATCTTAGCAGGGGCAGGTTGGGGAGTGGGTCTGTGCATGGCTGCATTGAGTGAGCCTGCCCTGAAGTTTCACAAATGCTTTTAAGCAGGGGTCAATAGTCTGTTCCCTGCCTCTGGGAAAAGCTGCCAGTGAGGGGCTGACATGGACCCTCTCAACCAGAAAGTCTGACCATGGAGGCAGGACTGTCTGAGACCCTCAGTCAGGCAGTCTTGAGCAGGCCTTGTTCCTTTCCACCCTCCCCTATTCTGTGGTTTCCCCTGGGTCTCTGCCACCATGCAGGACCATAAGCCAGCCAAACTCCCCCACAACTGTGATGCAGGCCAGGAAGTTCCCTGCCCAGGATCCCAGCCTGAGCTGGGAGCATGGCCATCATGTAGGGGGTAGGGTGCCCTGTGAGCATGCTGCATCTAGGACCCACTGTGTACTCTCACTCATGATCTGCTCCTGTAGGCACTCATACCTCATGACACTGATTCACAAATATCCCCTCTGTGCCCCTGGACAGTGTGATGGATACCTCTGTGTGTTCAGGGTCTGGTCTTCAGGCCCATCCCCTTGGGCCCAGAGATCAATCCCTGTCCACACCAGGGAGAGGAATGCTGGTCCCAAGTCACTCACGGGGTGGCCAAGCTGGTTCAATGTCCCTCTGCCTAAGATTTTGCCCCACTCTACTGGAATCACCTGGCAAGAAGCACCAGGAAGGGCTTGTGGTTAGGTAGCTCAAAATTCAAGCACCCCTCAGTTCACTGCAAGACCCCAAAAGGAAAGGTCTGAGCCCTATTCCCTCTGAATGCCTCCGTGTGGTGGCTAAATTGTCTCTCTCAGCAGCTGTGGGTAGGGAAAGGGAAGGGAAAAATAAAGGTCTAGGTGGAGGAAAGTCCACCCTCTGGTCATCTCCAACCCTCTCTCTGGGAGGCAGTCTGTCCAGAGTGACCAGACTCTGGAGTCACACAGATTGCCAGGGACCCACTGGACCCCTGTGGCTCCTGCAGTCTGGG
>RJWJ010022246.1:0-27043 GCA_004363605.1 Indri indri | reverse complement strand
CTTCCATGGGACTCCAAGTTTCTCAGGGGTTGATCTCCACCAAAATCTTGCTCCTTCTTGTTCTTCTCTGCAACTTCTTCCCCTGCAGGGGTACCTTTTGTCAGAGGGAGTTCCAGGCCCTTTCCACATCTGAATTATTCTCCTCCTTCCAATTTGTAGGTCACAGAATGAGTTAAAAGAGATAAAAATCAGGAGATACTTATAGTTTATTTTAAAGAAAAGAAGAAATTATGGGGATCTTTGGAAAAGTCACACAATTCCTGATCAAACATCCTCAGGAACTATGCTGAGAAGGCCGGGTGCAAATGGAGCCACTTGGTTGAAGTGTTCCCTGCTACCAGTGAAGCTCTATCTGGAGGCATAAACATGGACAGGACTTCTCTCAAAGGCAGTAGATAATGGAATATATTTTGTTTCAATCTACACCTTTTTATTCTAATTTTTTTTATTTTTTTAAATTTTTTTATTTTTAATTTTTATGGGTACATAATAGTTGTATATATTTATAGGGTACATGTGATGTTTTGATATGGGGGATAAAGTGGGGATGGTTAGTGGGTGCAAAAATATAGCTAGCTAGAATGAATGATATTTGATAGCACAGCAAAGTGATCATAATCAACAATAAGTTAGGGTATACTTTAAAATAACTAAAAGAGTAGAATTGAAATGTTCCTAACACAAAGAAATGATAAATGCCTGAGGTGATGGATACCCCAGTTATCCTGATTTGATTAATTTACAATATGCTTTTGACCCTATTTTACCAGACACATTTCTAAAACATTGATAGCTCTCAGGATGTACTTAACTTTTTCAATATTCATCACCAATAGAGAAAGTATGTTCATAAAATTCAAATTTATTAACTCCTTAAGGCCTAAAACTTCACAAAAGAAGCTTTCAAATCTGGGAACCATTTCTATAGAAAAGGAAATATTAGAGAAATTTAGCATTCAATCTGTCATAAGTCAATTAATTTCCATAAAAAGCAAGATGCATATTTTGAAACAAATTTGAATATTCCAATGGCTATTTTTCCAAAGTTTGGCTAAAAATTCAAAACATCTTATGATGGTTAACTTTATGTGTCAACTTGACTAGCCACAGGGTGCCCAGATATTTAGTAAAACATTTATCTGGGTGTTCCTGTGAGGGTCTTTTTAGATGAGATTAAAATTTAAATTGCTAAGACTGAGTAAAGTAGATTACCCTCCCTAATGTTAGTGGACTTTATCCAATCAATTAAAGGCTTCAACAGTACAAAAGGGTTGACTTTCCCCCAAATAAAAAATAATCCCTCCTGCCTAACTATTTTGAACTGGAACACTGGTTTTTTCCTGACTTTAGACTTGAATTGAAACATAGGTTGTTCCTGGGTCTTGAGCCCATAGTCCTTCAGACTGGAACTCATTGGCTCTCCTGGGTCTCCAGCTCACTGACTCTCCCTGAAGATCTGGGGCTTGTCAGCTGCCATAATCACTTGAGTCAATTCCTTATTAAACACACACACACACACACACACACACACACACACACACACACACACACACACATCTACCTTACTGGAGATATATATATAGAGAGAGAGAGAGAGATGTATACACTAATTATTAGTGTGGATAATAGCACAGTAGCTGAATCATCAGTTGGTTTTTCCAACCACCCACCGAAGGCTTTAAATTTCAGAAACAAAGTGATCAAATAGAAAAAGACTCTAAGAACTAGAGGTAGCTCCAGGAAGAATCCAAGCATAGGACCAGGGAACTTAATTCTTTAATCTTTGTCCTATCATTGGCCTTTTTCTGGTGCCTCAACTTGCTGAAATGATATTTTTGGAAAGAAATCTCCAATTATATTAGAAAATGGTATTCTGTTTTCATATTAA
Source organism: Indri indri (assembly GCA_004363605.1). NCBI lineage: Eukaryota > Metazoa > Chordata > Mammalia > Primates > Indriidae > Indri > Indri indri. The sequence continues at coordinate 25,155 of RJWJ010022246.1, read as the reverse complement.
GTCTGGAGGGACTATTAGGACTGACAAAGATATTGAGAATTTTTATCTAGTGGAAAAGTTACTGTACTAACTCTATTATCATTTTAAAGCAACATGTACTATTTTCTCACTGAATGAGACTGCGCATCCCTGCAGCCACGCTCCAAGAGCACAATGTCCATGTCATTATTACGTTGCCAGGGTAAAAACCTTAGCTAATGAGCTGTCTTCCCACCCCCCGACAGAGTGGCCCAAAGTGTTTAAGAAGAAGCTTCTCAGCCTTCATCTGCCTGGACTATTTAAAGGAAGCAGCTACTGGGGTATTGTGATTACCGTAACTAGTGAGTAACCACCCGGAGATACAGACTTGGCATCCCTCAGGGGCAGACAGCCTCTGGGAATCAGGTCAGATACCTCCTAGCACCCAGACCCCACAAGACTCTGATACAGTTGCAGCAAAGCATCCTAGGTATCCACGACCATCCATAGCCACAGCTGCCGTTTGCCTCAGTGGCTTCAGTCAGGCTGCTCCAGAAGTCCCTTGGCAAGCACCCAAATCCACCTCAGGGACACTGATTGACATTCTTTGTCTGACTAAGTTTCAGAAGATTGTGGATTTTACTTTAATTTTTTTCAGCAGTTAAAATAATAATATTCTGACTGCTTCATTGATTATACTCCCAATAGTGATCTAACTTAATTTGTTCCACCACTATGCTTTTATTTCATTCTCCTCACTCACCAATTATTTTTTTTATTTCTCTTAGCTCATCTTTTGGAGCAGCAGAAATGTCAGAGGCAAAAGAAGCTGACTTGGAGGAGTTGGGATAGTGGCTATAGATAAGCAATGATGAATAAGAAATGAGTTCTGTGGGTATTACAGACTGAATGTTTGTGTCCACCCACCAAAATTCATATGTTGAAGCCCTAACCCCCAGTGTGATGGTATTTGGAGATGGGGCCTTTAGGAGACAATTAGGGTTAGATAAGGTTATGAAGGTGGGACCCTTATAATAGGATTCGTGTTCTTATAATAAAAGGAACCATAGAGATCCCTTGCTCGCTCTTGCATGCTCTCTTTCTCTCCCCCCAACACCCGACATAGGAAAGGCTGTGTGAGCACACAGCAACAAGGCAGCCATCTGCAATCTAGGAAAAAAGCTCTAACCAAGAACCAAATCTGCCAGCACCTTGATCTTGGACTTCCTAGCCCCTAGAAATGCGAAAGGTAAATTTCTATTGTTTAAGCCATCCAGTTTATGGTATTTTGTTATGGCAGCCCAAACTGACTAATACAGCAGGGAATAGACCTGACACTATTGATCTGAATATCATTATAAATCTTAAATATTCAGGCCTCTCTATTAGAACTGGAGCATGTCAGAAATTATTTTATTTGCTCATTTATTTATATTAAAAGCCTTTCAAAATTATGAAATCTAAACTATACTTAGAAATTCCTATAAGTAATACTTTCATTAAAAGACTATATTACATCAAAACAGAATTTTCTTAGAAATGTTAAGCTGTGCAGTCATCATAAATTTAAGTATAAGCAATGTTTTAGTATGCACTAGGAGACTAACCATCCAATGCACCAAAAATTCACATGTAAAATCAATTTAACTGAAACAAATTATTTTCAGTCATTCAACAAAACTAATGAAATTCTTTCTAGATGGTCATGGTGCCAGCTGCTATCTGTGCAAGGTGAGGGTGGGTAGTAAGAAATCAAGTAATGAGTAAGACATGGGCTCTACCCTTCAGGGGCTTGATCCCAAGGGGCTTGATCTCTAACATCCAAAAACCCATAATGCCCACCTGAATGAGCCTCTGAAATAATTAATTTGCGTGCATCTATTATAGACATATTAATTATTCACTCCATTTTTCAAATGCTCATTCATATGCTGTTTATTGTGACTTCAATCCATACTGTGAAACATACGTTCTTATTCTCAAAGTGTGCGGTTTTCCAAGTACAGATAGGAATCGACTTGATTTTCAGAGTTAATACAGCCTAGTAACACATCAATGCAAAAGAGAAGGAAAAAAATATGCTAAGCTCAAAAGTTATTCACTTAGATACAAAAAAAGACTATTCAAAGGCTTACAGGCTGCACTCAAGTCTCCCAGTTGGAGATAATGAGATACCATCTGCTTGTCACTCATTTGCAGAGTTTTATGCAGCCAAAGAAGAGTGATCAAATATCCATCTGAGCCAGTTGCACCATCTATTTTTCTATACTACATAATACAAATGCATGTATTTTTTAGAAACTAAATAGAATTATTTTTATTAAAAGAAATAGACCTTTTGAATATATTTAATCTCTTAATAACATCTTGTGGTAGGGAAAATGTATTTTCTCCTTCAAAGAATATTTGAGTTGAGGGCTTATCCACACCTGGTTCATACTTGTTTAAAAAAAAAAAAGTAAACTTCAGTGTCACCTCCACCCATGCCTAGAAGAGAATAAAATGAAAGTTCAACAGCAGCAGCAAAATGGGTCAGAATTGAGACAAATGCTTTCCCTACTAGAAAAGAAGAATTTGTTTTTACGGGATCAAAAGTTGATTTTGGAGACATAATATTAGTCACAGATTATCTCCCATTGTGAAATAACTTCTTGTTTAGATTTTTCATGCCCTAAAATTATATGGGGGAATATTACATCCAAAAAATTATAATAATAATAAAGACTGCTCAGAGAGTGACTGATTTCAGAACAATTCAAAACTAAAGTGTGCAATATAAACTTTTATTTACTAATAAAAGGCAGGAAGTAGGGTTGTAAATGGCTTTACTCCTCTAGAAGGATTTCCTCTTATATAAAACGGTGTCCAGTTTTTCTTTCTATGTATATTGGTGTCCTATAGTAGCTCCAGGATACTATTTGGCTAATGCAGCTTGTTCCACATGGGATAACATCAAAAAAACTTGTAATTCACAAATGTAAAGTTCACATCCTGTTAATGAAAAGGAAAAACTGAGAACCACAGATAAGGTGTGTAAATAAGCCAAATATCATTACTTAAATATTATTGACACTATTATTAAATACTATTCTTTTTCTTAGAGGCAGAAACGTGCATTCAGAAGAACACAAATCATCAGTGGGTCCTTGGGAAGATGAGAAGAATGAATTACAGGGGACAAGCATGGCTTTAGATAGAAGGAGAAGTCAATCATACCAAGAGGAAGAACCAGAAGATCGGATAGGCCCCTGTCCATTGTGATGTCTCACTCTTATCTACAAGTACGACCTTCAGTCAGTTTCCACAGTTCAACTCAAATCACCTCCACATTGAAACCTCCCCTAACGTCCCCAATCAGATTCACCGGCTCCTCTTCACATAATCTCATTTAACAATGAGGACTTCAAGAGAGCTCGCCCTCTCTGAGTATCAGAATCTGGCAAAATTTCTGGTATATAAGTACTTAGTAACTGATTTTTGGAATCAATGAATGAATCTCTTAAAGAGTTACTTTGGTATTTCTGGATTTTTCCTCCCCAACATTTCCACAAGATAGTTTCAGGAACAAAAGACAGGAAAGGAGGTAGGAAAGGGGAAAAGATCCACCCAAGGATAACTTAGATTGAGAATTCCCTAAGCAGGGACTCAGATTTCCTGAATATTCACCACAGAGCCTAGCACAATGTCTTGTGTTCGGAAACACTAAGGAGCTATTTGTAAGTTTGGGTTATAGTAGCTCTGTTTAGACAAAGGATAATTTTTTATCTTGTTTTCTACGGTCCTGAAAGCAGAGTCCTAATATTGTTGAAGTTGTTGAGATCAACCATAATCTTATGCTTTCAGAACTTTATTCTTTACCCTATTCCCTCAGGCCCTGACTCTGGTTATTCCTTTCTCTGTACTACACTTTTACCTTGTATATACTGTATCATCTCATGGGTCATGCCACCTTATAATGCTATGTGCCATGGTGTTTATTTTTGTGCCATGGTGTTTATTTTTGTGCCATGGCATTTATTTTTGTGCCAGTACCAACAAAATGTCTATCTAGCCAAAGTGGCCATTCAATAGTAGTTTGTTTATCACAACCCCACCAGGACCTACAATCCATTGATCTTCCAGCTTTCTCTGTCCCTTAGTCCTTTTGTATCCTCACTTTCTAACTTATCCAGCTTAGTATCCAAAGTTCAGTATTATAATCACTCTGATGTATACACTTTCAGCTTTCCTGGTCTTCCATCATTTTGTTGTACCTGTTTGGCAAACTCTAACCCTGCTGAGATCTAATTTTCCATCTGTTACTCATCTGCACCTAAGTAACTCATTGTATAAGAAGATAAACTGCATAAAATATTCAAAATGTTGGTCTCATGTTAAACTCATAATTGATAACCTCAAATGAGTTCATAGTTTCACCCAAGAAACCTACTGCATTTTCTCAGAATGTTCACTCTCTAGCCCTTACGGATGATTATATACCTTTTCCCTTCTTAAATCTCCACCAGCTTCTCTCCCTTCCTAACTTTTATCAGATAACCTTGGATCCTACTGAGAAAACAGAAGCAATCAAAAAAGAACTTCTACAGAATTCCACCACATCTACCCAACCATTTCTTGTAGCCCTGTCTTCCCTTCTGGTAACTTTATGAATGGTCCCCACTCCTATCAAAGCTAACCCCCACCCCTTGTGCATGCAATCCCTTCCCTCTTACCTACTCAGGGACATTTCTCCAAGAATTCTCTCCTCTCTCCCCTGCTCTGTCAATTCTTTCCACTATTTCACTTCCATCTATAGCCAAACGTGCTATCATTTTTTTATCTTAAATAGACACTCTCTCCCTCCCTCCACCACTTACATTACTTCCCCCTCTAGCTACCATTCTGTTGCTCTTCTATGCTTTGCAGAAAGAGCCCTCAGAAGAGTTGCCTATACTGCTGTTTCAAATTTGTCCCTTCCCATTCTCTCTTTAACTCATTCTACATCATACGTTTTACACATTTGTTTTCACCACCTCTTCATCCATGACTTCCATGTTGCTAAATTCAATCAGCTATTTTCAGTTCTCATCTTACCTAACTACTGGAGGAATTTGACATCATTGATTATTCCCTCCTCTGAGTAACATACCTTCACTTGGCTCCATGACTCACACACCTGGCTTTCCCCCTATATGGACACTTCTTCTTAATCCCTTTTGCTATTTCTTCTTAATCTTCCTAAATATTAAATAATCAGATGCCTTGGACTTCTTTTTTCTATCTGTATGTACCTTGTTAGTGATCTCCTCCAGGCTCATGTCTTCAAATGCCATACTCAGAAGAAATGATCCCAAATTTCTATCTCCAGCCAGACCTTAAGTCCATAGTCACATGCCCTGCTTCCAGCTCAACATCTCTACGGGGTATCTAATAGGATCTCAAACCTTGCCTGTCCAAAGGGAAACTCCAGGCTTCCCCAAAAATCTGTTTCCATCTCATAAATGCAACTATACCTTCCATTTCCTAAGAATAAAAGTCTTAGAGTTATCCTTGACTCCTCACACCCCACATCCAAGTAAACCCTGTTGATTCTACCATTAGAATCTCTTTCTTTCTTTCTCAATATATAGATACATATTTACAAATATGTGACATATAACCACTTACCACCACCATTTCCACTGCCACCATCTTGTCAAGCCACCATCACTACTTACCTGGATTACTGCAATAGCTTTAACTAGTCTCCCAGTTTCCACTTTTCCCCCTTCATCTATTCTTAACTCAATAGCCAAAGTGATACTTTTAAAACATAAATTCAGATAATGTCACTACTCTTGTCAAAACCCTCCTATGGCTTCCCACCTCAGAGTTATAATGGCCTGTAAAGCTCTATACCATCTGGCTCCTATTACTTCTCTGACCTCACATGTTACTATTCTCCGCTTTGTTCATTCCATTCCAGCCTTACTAGCCTCCTTTCTGTCCTTTGAAGTTATCAGACTCATGCCTGCCTCAGCATCCCTTGCACTTACTGTTCCCTCTGTCTGGAATGCTCTTCTCCCACATATCCACATGGCTCACTTCCTCACCTTTCGCAGATCTTGGCTCAAATACTGCCTCAGTGAGGTCTTCCTTGTCTACCATTTTTAAATGGCAACCCCGTCTTGCTACCTTCCCAGTACTCCTTATCCTCCTACCCTACTTCATTTTTCTCCACAGCACACATCATCATCTATCATACATTGGGTTTCCCAGGAACAGGGTTGCCAGATAAAACACAGGACACTCAGTTACATTTGAACTTCAGTTTATTTACAGGATGCAGGACCTCGCCTACAATGCAGAAAGGACATTGCCTTCCAGTTTGATATAAAAATGAACAAATTTAATTCTAATGGATTGCTTGGGAATTCAATTCTCTATAGCCCCAGCATAAAGAACAAGAGAGAAAAATTCAAATGCTATGAATTCTTATTTAATCCAGTTCTAAATCCACTGTGCGGCCTGGTATTAAACCACCTCTGTTCACATTAAACATCTTGACTTGGTAAAGAAGGGTCTCAATATAAAGCATTCCCAGAGCTTTATAAGAGTCTCTTTAGAATTCTGATTCCATTACCCCAAAATTGTTAATTCTGTCCTGTTGATGTCCCTGGCTAGACTGTGGGCTTTTGAGAGCAGAGGCTGTGTATGATTATTCTTTATATATCCCTAGTTCCTGACACCATACCCAGCACATAGCAAATATTCAACAAATGTTTATTAGAATAAAATATGATGTTTAAGACTAATTTGTGTCATATTTTATATGGTTATTTTAATCAATCTTGTCTTTTAAATGCATCAAATAGGCAATTTCTACAGAAAGCAACATTTACACTTGGCAAGGTTCATGGGGCAGCTGCCAGATTCCTACTAATACACCTTGGATTTATGTTATGTCCCACTTTCCTGAAGTATTTTAAGTGCTTTTTTATATTACCTTATTTGTTATGATTTTTTATTATTTTTAAGTGACATACAAATAAATTTTTTTAAAAAAATTAAACATACGGAGTTCCAAACTTATCATATTTCTGTTTCAATTACATTTTTTCAAAATTACTGAAAGAAAATTTGAATGCCAATCAATATAAAAATACTAAATATCAGGTATAAATCAATAGTTTTAAAAAAATGTACAAGGGACATTGATGTGCTGTGTTTAAGAGGTGGAAGCAAAGCATACTCAAAGATGTGTGAATCTCTATCCTAAAAGACTGAAATAGGGCAGAGGGGAATGAAGGACAATATTTTGCCCTTGTAGGAGGCTAAAAAGTACTAGAGGCTGACTGAGCAACTGAAGGAAACAGAATTCCTTCCCCTACCATGATTCGGGTGTTTTGAAAGGTTGTGATAGATGCTGTCACGGTGGAAGGGACATCTATGGCATAAATATATGTGATCCAAGGTCACAATCAGTTTAGAGCTGGATTCAATTGAGACGTCATCACATGAGAATAATGCTGCTGAAAACGTAATGGGACTTTCAAATGTATATGAAGTTCTATAAATTGTAAAATGTATATCACCATATAATCTCTTCTAGATAGTCTAATGTTAAATCTCCATTAAAATAGAAAAAGGAAAAAAACAAAAAAATGCTGCCACTGCAGACTCGTGTATTCTTTGTCCCTCCTTGACTAAACGTTTATGCTTGTGGTTTTGCTACCCAAGAATCTTGTATTACATAGGTCCTTTGGGAAAAGGCAAAATGGTACAGCGAGGGGAGAAAGTGTCCATGTTGCCCCACCTATGGGAGCAATTACGTGCATGAGGCCAAATCTGCTCTGCCAGCTACGCTCCTGGGGAGAGGGTGAGCCTCATGTTCTCCCCTCTATTCTAGCTCAGAACATTAAGCCCACCCACGTGGGGAAAAGTTTCCTCACAGAAGACCTCAGATACTCTTGGGCTTCATTAAATTGCATGAAATGGGACAAACAGGAGCCATATCAGAGCTTTCTGCCACAACTTGAATAGGCAGCCCAGCAGCCCAGCTTCAACCCTGGCCAGCCAGGCAAGGGAACCTCCACTGTTGAGCAGACTCCATGGGCAGCCGCAGTCTGTGCGAATGGCCCAGACCTTGGGCGCATCTCGGTTCTGGTCTCATAATGAGCTTTCTCCCAGCTGCAATGTCCTGCCTGGCACTTACCATAATTGTTTAAAATCAAGCCTTAAGACTGGGCACAGTGGCTCACCCCTATAACCCTAACACTCTGGGGGGCTGAACCAGGAGGATCACTTGAGCTCAGGAGTTTGGCACTAGCCTGAATGAGAGCAAGACCTCATCTCTACAAAAAACAGAAAACTTAGGCGTGGTGGCACATGCCAGTAGTCTCAGCTACCCAGGAGGCTGAGGCAGGAGGATCGCTTGAGGAGTTTGAGGTTGCTGTGAGCTGTGATGATGCCATTGTACTCTAGCCAGGGCGACAGAGCAAGACTGACTCAACAAAAGAAAAAAAAAATCAAGCCTTAAATTCAAGAACATTTAGGGAAAAAATAGACGTTGACCAACAACAACCAGATAACCAGAAAACCTCGCCAGGTTTTGTGAAAGAAGTATGGTTTTAAAAGAAAGAGGCTTAAACTATGTTTTAAATCTAAAAACATTTGCTTAGTGTTTTGAGAAGTTTTACAGATAAATCTTCTAAAAATGATTCTTTAAAAAATAAATAGCCATGTACATTAGTGAATGAACTCATTCTTGTACATTGAAAATCCCTGTATTGACACCAGCAGAATTTTGTAGTGGAAAGAAAATGGACTAAACAGTACAAGTATAATTATGATGCCTGAGCTAATGGTCTCAAATATTGTCTTATTGGCTTTGCTTTAAAATAAAAATTTTAGAGTGACATACTTAAACTTTGGTTAATTACTAGCAATTGCTTGGTCAATATGGTGACATTCCTTGTTTTCAAATCACCAATTCCAGATAGATAAATTTATTTTAAATTAGATTCTTAATCTTAAATTTTCTTTCCTGTATAAATTATTAACCACAAATATTTCCTGAGTATCATGCCCACATCACAGAAATGGACACTGTATGTAATATAAAAATGCAAGTCTTCCTTTCTAAGATGTTACAATCTTGATGGGGAGATTATTCATACACAAGAATGACAGGTACAAATATATAGAGTGACAGTCCATGGAGTGGCCCAGACAAGAAGGGATTTTAGAGAACCAAAAGCAAAAAGAATACTCATTTTTAGAAGTTAGAAGAAAAACCTCATGCAGTAAACGGACTTAGAGTTGTACAAGGGGAAACCAAGAAGGGTTCAATGCAAGAAACAACATGTGCTTTCTGGAATGTAAAGGTGATGCTGTAAAGAAGAGAGACTGGTAATCATCCTCTCCCCCAACGGCTAGCTTTTAAATTGCTCATATGTATCGTATCTGTGACTCCAGAATGCATAGACTTTGATTAATCAGATTTTACTTCAGTTTCTCATATAAAGACTTTCCATTCTGATCTCACCTTCTTAGATATTCTGTACAGCCTCTCTCTTTGCTGACATCCACAGTTCTGTAATTCCTATGGCTAGAACTAATCATTCTCAAGAGTACCCTAACTCTGCAGGATCCTATAATTGTATGCTCCTCATGCAGAGTCCTCTGGATGATATTTTGGTTCCTATCTTTTTGATCTTTTATAGCTTATTTCACTATCAGATCCATACTGAGCAAGTCCCATTGTGTCTATTAAATATACAAAGGAAATGACAGAATTCTAGAGATAATACCAAAATATGCAAAGAAAGATGGTTTGCAGAACTTACTTTAAAAAAAAAAATACAGCGATGTAATAGATGAAGATTCCATTTTAGACATAAAAATCCTAAACCCCCAGGCTCTCACTATGGGTTCCAGAAATGATCCTCTACTCAAATTTACACAATTGAAAACTACAGTCCACCCTTTACAACCTTTTTGCTGGACAGAACTCTGAAATACAGGGCATGTGTCCTTCATGACTCCTGTGTTCGCGTTAATCTCCCTATTCGCCTTCAGTTTCCCTTTGCCCTGTAAGAACTGAACAGCTTTATCTTTACAGAGCTAATGTTCATTCCCTCTCACATGTGTGTGCTTTCTTTCTCTCTCTCTCTCTCTCTCTCTCTCTCTCTCTCTCTCTCTCTCTCTCTCCCCCCCTGCCCCCCTTTGCTTGTCATAGAGAAAAGACATTCTAAATATTATTTCATAATAAGATCTTAGGGACTCAACATGCTGCCCTCAATGAATATTTCCATTTTTAAAAGGAACCACAGCAAGAGGGCAATGCTTTGCCCAAGAGAATGAGTTGCCATAAATTGAATTGAAGTCATGTCAGAAGAAAGGTGTATTTTTTTAATGAGAGAGTTGTCTGAGGAATTTTTTATGATCATAAAGTAGGAAATATCTTTTCAACACTCCACTCATTTTACATGAACCAGTTAGTTGGCATTTCTCTTCTAACAACTGGGTGGTAGCAGTAATAAAGATAATCGCAGCTGATGTTCAGATGTTTACTGCTATTATTAGCTAACATTTATTGCACACTGTTTTAAGGATTTTATATGTATTGTCAATTAATTTCTACTATTATTTCCTTTTTAAAGATGAAGATGTTGAGGCACAAGGAGGTTAAGAATGCACCCAAAGAGCTCTAATTCAAATCCAGGAAGTGTAAACAACTAGATCATGCCTGCTAAGAATTAGTGGCCATGGACCCACAGGGAACAGTAACCAGCCCATGCACACATAGCGCTAGGTCTTTTCCTAATGGAGACCTGGCCAGGCCATCGGAGGTGTCCCGCTCTTCCCTTCAACTCTCGTCCCACATTGGGCCCAGGGCCTGTTTTTCCAGCTGCTCAACACCCAACACCAACACATTTTATTCCTTCTTCCTCCCACCTCCTTTCTTCCTCCCCTGCACCATCTCTGCCCTTCAACAAGAGGAACCAAAGTAAGATACTGATGTTCCTTTCCTATGAGATTCCAGATTACAGCTCGTTATTCTTATTAATTCTTATTGGTGTTTCTATTGCAACCAACCACTTTAAACTGTCATACTAAAACATAATTATTTTCTGTTTCATAAATGTTGTTCAAAATGTGATAGCCTATGAAAAGTGCAAACAGTGCTTTCAGAAAGCAATTTATTTTGGAGTCTAGTTTCACAGAATTTTAAAGTTAGGAAAGATTATAGGGGTCACCTCACCATAGGGGTGATACAACAGAGGCCCAGGGAGTTCTGGTGACCTGGCTGAGGTTATGCAACTGTTTTGTTCCAGGAATGGAACCCAGATTTTCTGAATTCCCATCCAATTTATTTAGCAAAAATTTAGTAGGCATTTTTTTATGTGTCATACACTGAGGATACAAAAGAAACGCAAAATCTAGTGCCGTTTTTACTCCACGTTTCTTGATTAGAGTCAAGTGATAAACATTTTGATGGTGAGGGTGTCCTCAGCTGCTAAAAGAAATAGGGATGTTCTTCACACTCACAACAAGAAAGCTCACTGAGAAGAGCGATGTTTCTCTTTAAGATAAAGTGGAGTTACATTTTAATATGAACTGTTGGAGCCAACAAGGACTTCATGAGATATTTATTTGTATATTCATAATATAATCCAAACCTTCTTATTTTGCCAGTGAAATAAATAGGAATCATTGGGGCTACCCAGTTTTATGCTCTTTCCACCACACCTGTACCTTCTACCTTCTTCTTGTCGAAAGTAAAACAAAATTTTCGAAAAGAAAGAGTATGATATTCCAAAATGTTATACTTCCCAATCACTGAGACATTTTTACAAATTCCATTGCGGGGAAGAAAGATGAATCCAAGGAGAGATAGGAATGAGACACTACTTATCTTCCTCCTTGAGTGACAACTTTTCTTATGCTGGCTGAGAAAGAAAAGAAAGAAAAAGGCAGAACCAGTATTAATGAACCACTAGCTGAGCAAATGGGCATGACACTCTCTAGATGGATTTTGCTGGCAATTTTAAGAAGTTATGTAATATTTTGACCTGAAACTGAATATTGTCTCTGAGCTCTGAAAAATCAAAGACAGCTGTGACTCCATGATAAAGATTCAAAATGGAAGCAAGCTTTTGCAGCACCCTGGTCAATGCTGACACCCAAGGGTAATAATGCAACATTGACTATTTTCTTAGAGAACAAAACCCTGCAATGTGGCCAGTTCTTTTTGCCTTTTTTTCTAAGCATGCCACTACTCATAAATTTTTGACGTTGCTTTCAGCATAACATTATCACTGCTTCTTGCTTCTTCCTTGAAAACTGATTATTCTTTATTATTAGCTAGTATTTGGGACCAAATTTCCATTAGTGTGGAATGTATGCCACTTAAGTAGATTTTCCAGTCCCCTGCCTATCAGATATGCCCCACAGTGGAAACATAACTGTTACTGAGGGGTTAAAGCCATTCTGTAGTCATTTCTCAGGCTTTGTGATATGCAGGGGAACCTAAACTAAAACATGAATAATGTTTTTTAATATACCAAAGGCTGACTGCCTTAAGTTGTTTTTCTCCCTGCTTAAACCAAAGCACAACAGGAATAAGTGTTATATGCAATTCAAAATCCATTTCAAGCCAAGTACCAACAATAAATTATGAATACTTTAAATAATGAAAATATGCATATGAAATGTTATTTTTATGCCCATAAAATAGTAAATATGGGGTCAAAATAAAAAAAAAAGAAACTCAGACACCTACTAAACTATGAATACACTGGAAAATAATTCAGTAATCAGGATGGAGAAGGTTACTTGGCATGGAAGTAACTGTTTGGCTGAGACTATCAAGGACTGGTCTCATATTTATATAGAGAATGTGATTGCTTTATGTGATTATTTTATTCAAAAACATCTACTGAACACTGTGTGCCTGGTATTTTCATACGAGGAGACCACATTTAATATTTATTGAGCACCCACTATGTACCCAGGCATTCTACTTATTGACTTCAATAAATCCTCATAACAATTCTATGAGGAAGATACTAGTTTGAATCATGTGAAATTTCCATTTTTGTGGATCAAAAGGGTAAAATATTGGCAAGTTCATAGAGTCTGACTTGAATGTTAATGTTATCATTTTATAAGTGGCTCAGAGAAATTAAATAATAGGTCCAAATACCTGGTGGAATTAGGATTTCAACCCATACTTTTTGTATCCCACTTTATTTTATGTCATTGTAATTAAAATGTAAGGATCTCATAGCCCCTCAAACTATAAATCTACTACCCTCACCCCCATCCAAGCCAAAAGACCTGAATGGTTTAAGTGCCCTCCCTTCAGGTTAAGGATTTGATTCTATTAAAAGCCTTCTCTCTCTACAGACTCACTACCCTTCTTTTGGCTTCATTGTAGTTTCATTGTCATCGCATTTTCTGAACAAAAATTTGGAACATACGATAAGAGAGAAACATGGGCATTTAAAAGGACAAGGATATATTTTAATAAAATGATAGCAATTGATACTATCCTAGGAAATTTTGGAAGAATGATCATCATAAACGTATCGCTTGCACACTATAATACAATTGTCTTTATGTGGCTGCCACACTCTGCTTGCAGCTCCCTGAGGGCAGGGTCTATGTTTTGTTGCCATTTGCAGAATACCTGTAATTTTGTAGGATACAAAACGCTAGAGCACTCTAGTGGTGAGCAGAGGTAATCAGAAGCATCACGGTAGGGGGGATAGGGGACTAACAATCAGACCAAGACATTCTCCTTTCTCTCCAAAACCCTACAAGTTGTGAGTTTCCATAGGACATCTATTTACCGAATACTTCTTACACATTAGATATTTGTTAGATGCTGTATCTGGCAGGCTTCTAGGGAAAAGAAAAGACTTATTCAGGCCTTAAAAATAAATTAGGCATACGAAATAGTATAGATCCATGGTTCTCAAACACTAGCGTGGATCAAAATCACCCAGAGGGCTAGTTAAAACACAAATTTCTGGGCCTACCCAAGAGTTTCTGATTCAGTAGGTGTAAGTTTAGGCCCAAGAATTTGCATTTTTCTCAAATTCCCAGATTATGCTCATGCTGCTCCTACTTTGAGAACCACTTGTATAAACCACTGAAGATTAGAGAAGCAGAATGAGCAATACCATAGAGGATGGACTCAACCTGAAGAGTCTGGCCTGTCAATACATAAATATAGCTTCTAAGCTACCCTGACTTGCTCCTTTGAAGGCCATCTACCTCAGTACAACCTGGAACATTCTCGCAGCCCAAGTGCAACTGCCACCTAGCACAGCTTCAACATCTGGTAGAACCACAGACAGCTGCCAATCATCCCAGTTAGAAGTCTTAAGCAAGTATCCAAGAAGAGTCACTCCCTCACCTCCAATTTTCCTATAGCCTGTCTCTGTAGAGTTGTTTATTTAGGCCAACTTATTCTATAGGCCTCTCTGCAAAAAGAAATTTTCTTTAAGTCACTCAAGTGTCTCGTTGCTTTATAAGAACTTTCCAGAACTCTTACATTTGTATTGTAGCTATAAAAGTGAGCACAACTTTTTTCCACAACTATTTAAAATCTTGTTTCCAAAGATCTGTAGAAATCAAATTTTCTAATTCGCTCCCAGCCGATGCCAGTCTTTAATCTCCTATGACACTCCTGGTTCCCTGGTGATCTTGATTTCAAATGATACAAGGCATTTGTCTCACAACTCTCACTAACGATCATCCTTCTCAGCACATCTAGGCCTCATCTTGGGTTGTTGATTAAAAGAAGTGAGAAGTCTGAGTCTTAATCAATACTTTCCAGATTGATTAATGGACCATGACCCACATGCTACGGCTGAGCTCAAGGTTTATAAAGCACATCCAACGAGGTAGTACTGCATTTTATCTTCTGTGTCTTACCGAGTAAATGAAAAGAATCAATACAGTGAACAGACAGGCTAATGAGCAGCCCCCATAATAGAGACTCTATCACCTGATTCCATTTAAAAAAAATCCAAAGACCTTAAACCATCAAAAAAAAGACTCTACCCCTATGGATATCTCTCTCTTTCCCTCCCTCTCTCTTTCTCTCCCTCTCTCTTTCTCTCTATTATCTACCTATTACCCACTCTACCAACAATAATTTTAATTTACAGAAGTCGGTTTTAAATTCAGCAGGGGTACCACCAGGACCAGACTAAAAAAGCTGTCATGTGCAAAAAAAAAAAAAACAAATAGAATACTCAGGGCAATAAAATAAAGAAGAGCAAGAAGAAACAAAATGACAAAGGTTACCTTATGACAGGGAACAAAGAAGGCTTGTCAATATATTTTAAAGGTCATAATAATAAAAATGCCATTATGAATTCATTTAGACTTTTCCCCTTGCAAAGACATATTAAAAGTTCTATACAAACATGGGAAAAACCTCAGAATTCCCTCTTCCCACAGTTGAAAGGACCTGATGTCTCAAATAAAATCAAAGGACTGTCTGAATTTTAGAGATAGCCCCTAAATGTGTACAGCCCTCCAGTAAGTTGCCACAGTGAAATAGAAAGAAGGAGGCCAGGTGCAGAGGCTCACACCTGTAATCCTAGCACTCTGGGAGGCCGAGGCGGGAGGATCGTTTGAGCTCAGGGGTTCGAGACCAGCCTGAGCAAAAGCGAGACCCCATCTCTACTAAAAATAGAAAGAAATTAGCTGGACAACTAAAAATATAGAAAAAATTAGCCGGGCATGGTGGTGCATGCCTGTAGTCCCAGCTACTCAGGAAGCTGAGGCCGAAGGATTGCTTGAGTCCTGGAGTTTGAGGTTGCTGTGAGCTAGGCTGACACCATGGCACTCACTCTAGCCTGAGCAACAGACTGAGACTCTGTCTCAAAAAAAAAAAAAAAAAAAAAAATAGAAAGAAGGAAGGCTTCAGTGTTCCAGGGATGCTCTGATTACTTTTATTTGTTTAGAATTATGTCTGCTTTTTAAAAGAATGTAACCACTGACAGTGGAACACACCTAAAAATAGGGTAATTCAACATTAAAAAAAATAAGTATTCTAATTAGTAACTAGAGGTATACATTTCCACAAAAGGTAGACAATAATTTAAAAATTTCAGAACAAAAATGACTCTATAATTATTCATCCTAAGACATTTTCTCTTAATTTACTATTTATGTGACCTACAATAAAGTTGAGTGCAAGTATAAAAGCAAATACATGGTTTGCATTTGTGTACAATAAAGCATCAATAATTTAGAATCAGCTAAATTAAATTCCCATAAATTAACCAGGTTGGCACTGAAGTTTGTACTATCTCTACAAAATAACTAATCAAATCAATAGTGCAAACATGATTATAGGACATTTTTAAAGGACTTTATTATACTAATTCTTTGTGTGTCAATGATACTCCCAATGGCAAATGTATCTCATTTAGTTTTACAATTAAGCAAGCATCAACCTTCACCACCATTAGTTAGTTCTTATGCCTGTGGTTTTTTTTTAAATTCCTCCACATTTCAAGTAATTTCTGACTCACGAATGAAACACCCACGCACATCTGTGACAGCCCCTCCTCCCTTCATCCTGTGCTTGCCCCCAACCCCCACAAAAACGCAAGAGCTCCAGCTCTTTCTCCCATATCAATCAGACAGAAAACTCTGCATTCAAAAACCGAGCTGAGATTATAGCAGCACAATTCACAATTGCAAAGATGTGGAAACAACCCAAGAGCCCATCAATACATGAGTGGATTAATAAAATGTGGTATATGTATACCACCGAGTACTATTCAGTTACAAGAAACAATGGTGATATAGCACCTCTTGTATACTCCTGGATAGAGCTGGAACCCATTCTACTAAGCGAAGTATCCCAAGAATGGAAAAATAAGCACCATATGTACTCACCATCAAATTGGTTTTAACTGATCAACACCTAAGTGCACGTATAGGAATAACATTCATCGGGTGTCAGGCAGATGGGAGTGGGGAGGAGGCGATGGGTATATACATACATGATGAATGTGATGCGCACTGTCTGGGGGATGGACACGCTTGAGGCTCTGATTCGGGGGTGGGGGGGCAAGGGCAATATATATAACCTAAACATCTGTACTCCAATAATATGCTGAAATAAAAAAAATTAAATAAATAAATAACAGAGCTGAGAGAAGGAAAGAGTCAGACCCCAAGGTGGCCTGCCTTTAGGCATGGTCGGCCCACACTGACTGCTAAAGCCTCTCTTACCAAAATCTGTATTCATTCCCTAGGACTGTCATAATAAATTACCACACACTGGGTGCCACAAACTTAAAACAACAGGAATTTATCCTCTCACAGGTCTAGAAGCCAGAAGCCCAAAATCAAAGAGTTGCAGGGCTCCACTTTCTCCCAAGGCTCCAAAGAGAATCCCTGCTTGCCTATGCTCCTGGCCCTCCTCACACTCTGGCAGGGTAACTCCAGCCTCTGCCTCCGTCTTCACACGGCCTTCTGCTCTTGCGTTAGTGGAGTGCTTTTCAGTTGACAAAGCAGTTCCACATACACCATCCCATTTGATGCTCATACTCTACAATTTAAACACGAATATTTTCATTTCATAGAAGAACTAACTGAGCTCAGAGTGATCCAGATTACATGACTAGTTAGAAGGATATTCAGGTTTTCTAAGTTCAAATCCTATGGTACTCCTACCACACCTAGCTACTCCTCCCCTCCCTCATACATACAGCACGAAATGTTTTCAAAGCATTTTTTCATTGTGAGTGAATTATCACCAATTGGAGATGTATGGAATATCAATGATCTTCTTTTTTAAAAAATCAGTATATTACTGAAGTGCCCTTTGAACAAGCCTTTCTCAACCAACCCCAGCAGTTGTTCTCAGCCCCAGCCGCAAATCAGAATCTCCCAGATGCGGGACCCAAGCCCATATATGTTTAACAGGCTACCTAGGTGATTCTATGCAGGTGCACCCAGAGTTGAGAACCTTGGGATGAGAGATTTTAGACACTAGTCTTTTAGGTTATTAAGTATGAAAAGTCAGATTTCCTTAAGTACTAAGTTTGGCAGTTTCTATCTCTGACATTTCACTTTGACGCTGCTTGTTTTATTTTTATTGTGAAGGTACCTCCTCATTCTTTGAAATGTATGGTTTGGCTTTTAATTACCTTTCAGACTTTTTTAGAGCAATTTTTGTGAAACCATGGATAAGTCAAAAATTCATGTTATTTTCGAATATGAGTTCTGTCGTGGAACCAAGGCAGCACAGACAGCTTGAAATATCAGTGAAATGTTTGGGAGGGATGCGGCTAATGAACACACAGTATGTCGATGGTTTAAGAAGTACTGTTCTGAAGATTTTAATCTTGAAAGTGAACCACACGTGCAACCTGAGACCAAGGTGGAAAATGATGACCTAAAAGCGAATCCATCTCAACCTATGCATGAATTAACAGCAAGGTTTGACGTTACCATTGCAACAATATTGAACCATGTGAAACAGCAAACTGGCAAGGTAAAGAAGCTGGATATATAGGTTCCGCATGAATTAAATGAGTGTCAGAAGATAAATTGTCTCAAAGCTTGCCTTTCTTTCCTGTCACGACACAAAGGTGAATCATTTCTACACTGTATTACCACATGTGATGAAAATGGATTATTTATAACAATTGCAAGTGTTTGGCACAATGGTTGGATAAAGATGAAGTGCCAAAACACAGTCCAAAACTGAATATTCATCAAAAAAAAAAGCTAATGGTGTCTGTTTGGTGGTCCAGCATTGATATTATCCACTACAGCTTCATGAAACATGGTCAGTGGATTACAGCAGATGTCTACTGCAACCAGTTGGATGAAATGATGAGGATGCTTGCAATTAAGTAGCCAAGATTGGTCAATAGAGACAGGCCAGTCCTCTTGCAAGACAACACTTGACCACATGTCACAAAAACAACACTGCTTAAACTACGGAAGCTGGACTTGGGAGCTCTCTGTCATCCACTGTATTCACCAGAACTTGTACCAACTGGCTACCACTTCTTCCAGACTTTGGAGCACTTCTTGCAAGGAAAAATATTTGGTTTTCAACAAGCTGTGGAAAACACCTTTTGCAATTTCATCGCCACTCAATCTCCAGCCTTCTTCGCTGCTGGCATAAACGAGCTCCCGTTAAGATGGCAAAACTGTGTCAATAATTTAGGTGCATACTTTGAATTAATTGTACTGCTTCTTGTTTGAGATATGATAAACTAAACTTCTGATTCAAAATTGGACATTTCACATTTAATGACCTAATATTTCACACATAAACACACATGATGGCTTTTTGTTATTTTCACTTTCTGAAAGCAAAAGTAACAATCCCAATCATGTCTCTTACACAAGAAAATAATATAATATACAATTTTAGCCTATTGTGACAATAGAGGCACTAATACAATACTGAATGCTATGTCTACTGTTAGCAGAAAGCCTGGACAACCCCCAGGACATCCTCACTGCTATGAACACGTAGGCTCCAGGATTCAATTCTGTCACAGAGATAAAAAGTCCAGTGCTGTGCTAGAGAAACGACACACAGATGTGTCTTCCCTGATCCCAGCTATTTACTTTCTCTGACTCAATCATTTTTCCAGTCTCTGTAGGACTAGAAGCTTTTACTCAAAATACCACCAGCCACTTATGTAGTGGCCAGTCTGTACTTTTGATGTAACTATTCCTTTAATCCACAACAAAGCAAGAGAGTTTGGTGGAGTTGATTATTGGCTTCAGGCAGAGGAAGTCTGGGACTGGCTGCTGCTGAGTTAGTCTTCATGGATGTCCTGTCTGTGGAAACGCGAAAGACACCAGGTAGAGAGAAATCACACAGAGTATCCACAAACAGGAAGCCCAGGGAAACTGTCCATCCCTGTCTTTATCTTTTGTTGTGAGTGTACACACATGGCAAGTTCACAGGGCCATTTTTAGATCAACTGCCTTTTTAAACATGAGAATTTTATTGCAAGAGAAAGGAGGCAAGTAATTTTGTAGTACTATTGTTGTGACTACCTAATCATTGTTTTGCAGGACAGTTTTAAACACAAATAATTCAGGCTGTCGTCCCACTGTGCACTCTTCACTATCTAAGTCTGTCTTCCAGTATTGGGTTTGGAAAAAGTGCTACGTGGAGCACTTTGGAGCTAAGAAAATAATTCAGCCTCAGGGTAGGGAATGGTGTGGTGCAAGGAATGGGGAGATTATCTATGTCAAGCCCTAATTAACTCATGGATCTCTTGACCAGGTAGGTCTTACATAGTATAAGGTCCCAGACATTACCTGAACCAAATCTGGGAGTGTGGGGATGTCCAGGCTGTCTTATCAGAGAAATAAAATGTAAGCTTAGTTTTCAAGGATCAGTTGAGGGTAACTATATGGGTTGAGGGCCTAGCTGAAGTTTCAGTCAGTGAGAGAATATGAAATTGCAGAAAGTCACATCCAAGGGTAGGGAAAATCAGGTGAAGGGAGGTGAGGAGAGAAGAGACTCTGTCCAGGACTTTCTAACATGTAACCGCTGCCTCATCATCTCTCACCCTGACGATTGCATCTTCCCTTAACCAGTCTCCCTGCCCCCAATCCCATGTCCTCAAATCCAGCCTTCCCACTACATATAGCAAGACATCTCTAACCATGTGAAGATCCCCAAGAACATTACAGAGAATCCAGGTGTAGCCCTTTGGATTGGGAGCCTGTCTAAACCCCTGTTCTCCCTCCATTCCTCATGCCGCATACCCCAGTGTCATTCTCGAGACACACAATGCTATTCTATGACTCCATGTCATGCTGCTTCCTGGTCCAGGAATGTTCTTACTCCACTGATCCACTTAGCAAGCTGCTATTCATTCTTCAGAAGCTTGTTCACCCTTGTGACATCTCCCTAAGTTATTTAATAATTACTCTCTCCTGGGCATTTTTTGTGGACACCTATCTATTTCCGCTACTCTACCTATCCCATTACACTGTAATTGCTAGTTTGACACCTGACCTCCTTACTAGAAGGATGGAACTCTAATTCACTGTTTGGGGATTGTTTGGAAAGGGTACTCTTTCTTTAAATTACTAAAATAATACATGTTTTTGTCACAAATATCAAGGTGATAAAAAGTTAGTAGTCTCCCCATATCCTTCTCCAAGTCTAATCCCTCCCCCTTGATAATCAATGTTTATAGTTTCTCTCCATCCTCATATTAAAATATATAGGAGGGTGTTTCTTTTATTATAAAAAATGGTATCCTACTGTATGTATTACTCTGTAACTCATTTATTTTTCACTTAACATTATATCATGGACATCTTTCCAAATCAACACACTTTAATTTAAATTGTTTCTTTAATACTGTGAGGTATGAACTTAGGAGACAAAAGTACAAACTAAACAGTTGTTAGAGATGTGTCACAAACATGTCCCTGTGCTTTCCAGCAAACAATTTGAAAAGGAAAATACAATGAATTTCACTATGTCCATAACTAAAACTGAAATCAATCTAGTTGTCCAAAAAAGCAAACTTCCTTAGGACTAGTTCTGAAGAAAAATTTATCCTGTGCTTCTCATAAAACAACAGTTTAACTACAGTGAGCAAAGTGTTCAAAAACATCCCTGCAGTAGATATAGCATTGGTTTCCCAGGGTAGATTGTCAATGTCCATCAAAGTCATAATATTTCATAACAAGCAAAGCACCATTGAGCAGTTCAGTTACAAAGAATTCCACTGGAAGACAAAAAGAAGTGGCCTACGGGCCAACTGGTTTGTGCCTAAGTAACAACTAAGATAACAACTAGAACAGGGTTTCTTGACCTGGAGTCCAGAGCCACCCATCCCCCTGCAGAAAAATTATAAACAAAAAATTGAACACAAAATTCAGTTATATTTGTGCATATCTGAATTTTTCAGGGAACAATGGTTATGTAGATACATCTGGTTCTCAGAGAGGTTTGTGACTCAAAAAACTGATTTGGAACCACTAATGTGGAAGAACACACAGCCTATGTGTCTTCCCATAAATTCTCCATAAATTTTATTTCTGTCAAATAGGATTTTGACATTCATTTGTTCACCTATGTAGCCCTGGTCCCCATACCTGATACAATGTAGGTATTATGGACTAAATGTTCGTGTTCCCCAAAATTCATATGTTGAAATCCAAACCTCAAATGTGATAGTGTTAGGAGGTGGGGCCTTCGAGAGGTCATTAGATCATGATGGTAGAGCCCTCATGATTGGACTTACAAGAAAAACACAAGAGAGATGATTTCTTCCTCGGCCATGGGAGAATGCAATGAGAAGACAGACATCTGCAAACCAAGAAGCAGACCCTTACTGGACAACCTGATCAACAGGCACCTTCATCTTGGACTTACCAGCCTCCAGAACTGCAAGAAATAAATGTCTGTTGTAAGCTACCCTATCTGTGGCATTCTGTTAGAACAGCCTGAACTGACCAAAACAGTAAACTTCCACTAAACACATGTCGGATCAACAGAAGTTAAACAGGAGAGAGCATGTGTTTACAATAGCTGACAGAACCTGGAAGTGATGCTGTTCTCTGTGGCTGTAGCAGTCACCTGACCTGAAGAAAGTTGAGGACCCTGCCAAGGAAATGATACTGAAGAGCGAGTAAGTGAGAAAGTGCCCAAGGCAAGGCCAAAACTTTCCCCGAGAAGTAATCTGTAAACACTTCCAGTACTTAGGTAAATGAATGATCAAGGCCTCAAAGATCGAGATTACCATAATTTTACTCACTTTTATATTACTTCCCTACAGAAGTATGTCAGCCTATCAAATTATGTATGTGTGTTCAATGGCAGTGGTTGGCAATATTGATATACATATCCCTCTTAAATGGGCTGATCTGTCATTTAGCTGTCATCTTGCATCTGCCACTGAAAGAGAGAAAACAAATTGACGTTTTTCAAACTCAGCAGAATTATTTATTTTGTTAAGCACAACATATTCATCTCTGTTAGTTTTCAAATGGCAGTGAGAGAGTCAAGCCTTCTGGATGTAAAACTAATTAATGGAAACAACCTTTAAATTACTAAACTTGTAGTCTGACATTGCTGATTAGATTATCACGGGAATAGTGAGTTGTAAAAAATATTAAAATATATCCAGATTTTTATTTTATTGTAGGAAAGGGATTTAAGTAGCTTTCTAATCAAGAATTCTTTGTTGTTGTTTGGTATGAAGGTGGTTGCAGTATTTTTTACTTTTTTGTTATTCTGGTATCACGTAAACACAGCCCAGGACACATTGTTTTTTGGTGTGTGTTCTGCTCAAAAAAGGGACATAACTCCAAATAAATTACCTTGAAAACTTTCTACTAGGTTGCAAGGCGGAAGAAATTTTGGAAGGCCCTTTTTAAAACAAAAAGAGAGGAAGAGAAGAAAAGAGGAGAGGAGAGGAGAAGGAAAAAATAAAGAAAAAAGAAAAGAAAAGAAAATGACTACCACCAAATAACCTATACCTGGTTCATGAATATAGACACCTCCATGCCGATATGACTGGAGAAAATTTCACAGTTCTAACTGAAAAAAAAAAAAAGAATCTAAAATCTATCCTTGAAACATGAATTCTCACCTTCTGTCATGATTTTTTTCCTCCATCTTCCTTCTAAATGAAAATGATTTAAGGTTCTTTTCTTTGCATTAGAAAAAAGCCTCTGAAGGAGTGCCACATTGATTTCTCTCTAAAGATTAGAAATCTCTGCTACTCAAAAGCTATTAAACATGTTTGCCTGAGAAACACAGGGATTGGGGTCTATTTTGTCCTCTCCATTTAAAAGCACCAGAGACAGACTAAACATTAACTCCCTGAAGACCACTTCAACATAGACTGCTGAGGCGCATGTATCCCTTTCAAAATGCTTTTCGATTTTTTTTAAATTCCTCTTGCTCTTTTCTGTCACAAGACATTATTTTTGCACAAAGCAACTATGCAATGAGTTTCTCATTGAAAAAAAATGTTTAAGGAAAAGTATTTTATACATTCTAAGAAATGACTAGCCAAGTCAGTATCTGAAACACCTTCAGTCATCCAAGGGCAGAGCTACAGGAAAATAGATGAATATTTTTTTTGATGAATTTGTAAACATCCTACAGCCAAGTAGAGCTAAAGGATTATTCCTAGAAAGTTAATTGTGCAAACAATTTTCTTGGCCTAGAGAAATAAAATGTATGGAAATCGATGCTGTCAATATGAGTCATAAACAGAGGATCCAACTCTACACCCGTACAATTCACCTGATCTTAAACTCAGCCCTGTCTGATCCTGTCTTTGTTTAAAATTTTGATATTTTGTTCATCATGGATTTTTTGCATTAATATTTTTTTAAATATTGCATTAAAATATTACCTTCGTCACTGAGATTTTTGGCATGCCCTTAAGTTTTATTTCCTAAGTGAATACTTCCCTCACTTTCTAATCACAGCCCTAACCATGACTTCCCCAGGTCTAGCCTAAGTTTCTCTGCCAGAGAGAAGGATCATGTTTAATTTCAATGGCTCTTTAAGTTAAAAAATGACTTCTATCATTTTTTCTTTCTACAACTATCAATACATATACATTGTATTTACTTAGAAAAAATAGACAAGCAAAAAAATGAAAAAATTTAAAATACCCCTAGTCCCATTTAACAATAACCATTGCTAATAACTTGCTGTATTTCTTTCCAGACCATTTTTTGTTTGTGAAAAATATGTTTGTGTCAACAAGATAGACAGATGATAGATAAATAATTAAATATTTCAAAAGTATGGCTATATAATAATTTTCCGGATTAGTTATGTTTTAAAAGAAGTAACATCATTCATTTTTTATAAATTTATTAGAATATTTACTTTTTAAATATACTTTCTCTATGAGCATTGATAATTTCATTATCTATGTGCATCAGAGCTTTTCTAACCATTATAAGAATGTTGTTACCAAACCCACAAAGGGGTTCTGGCCTAGGTCCAATTGCTAACTGCACAGAAAGCCTATTACTGAGACAATGACTATTGCAAGGAAGAAAGGTAACTTATTACAGATGACATCACCTGGGAGATGCGAGAATTGCTTCAAATCCATCTCCCCAACAAACTGAGGGCAGGGGTTTTTACAAGGGGTTCAGGAAAGTGGCTACGTGGATTAGGGCAGGTTGTGTTAAAAGCAACGTGTGCAGGAGGTTTAATTCAGAAGT
>RJWJ010022245.1:0-27031 GCA_004363605.1 Indri indri | reverse complement strand
GGTCGCAGGTTTTCAGGGTTGTCAAGGGCATGGAAGAAGGCAGCATTCAGCTTTCCCGTCACCCGGCATTGAAAATGCTCCATGGGAAGCCTGGGGGCAGTTCTGGCTCAACCACTGACTCGCCAAAGTGGGAATACGTACTTACTGAGAGTCACGCAACCTCACCAGATTTATTCCCTACCCTTTGGCCCTGCTCCCCCCTTTTCATAGTTGACACCTGCGGTACTCTGCAGAGAGGGGCTCAGCATTTGAAAGGACAAGATGAAGGGATGCAGAAGCGGGGAACCTGGGAGAACTTTTTAGCTGATGTCAAAAGTGCAAAACTGAAAACGCTTTAGAGCCTGAAATTGAGTAACTATTGAGATTTGCTTCTGAGCCTTTGATTTGCCATTGGCATATTTATAGAAGGCCCTGGACGATTGAAGGACGTGCAGGCTGGGCCGCCTGCCAAGGCAACCCTGGCTCGGTTCCTGCCAGAGCTTGCCAAGCTTTTGCTGCCCTAGGTTGTAGCCTTGAAGCCAAGAGGCATTCGGAGGCCCCAAGACAGCCCTAGGAAAATAATGTCAAAAGCAATAGCAACTAATATTTTGCAAGGCACTGTGATAAGGGCGTTATCTTATCTTCAGAGCCATCCTGCGAGTTAGGTGTTATGACGGTATCCCATAATGATTCAACTCAGCAACCCTGGGAAGAGGCATCTGTAAGGTTGAGTCCTGACTTTTGCTGCGTAAGCCGGACAAGTTCTTAACCTCCCTAAGCCTCAGTTTCCTCACCTGAAAATGGGAGTAAATGTATCTATCGCATAGGGCTATTTCTTCGAGATTTCCAGAGAAGGCAGATAGCCAATATCAAGCATGTAGCATAACACTCAGTAAATATCAGGTATTGTCACCCCCATTTTGTAGCGCAGGCACTGTAGGTCAAGTGGTGCGCCCAAAGCCACATAGCAGGGAGCGCGGGAGACGGAACGCAAGTTCCCGATGTTTGACTAGGACGCCTTTGCTCTTAGCCACTGAGTATCCAGCCAGGGCTGGAAAGCTTCCTCAGGAAGGCTTGCTCAGCTGGAATGGCAGGAAGGGCCTGGGTTCTGGTCTCTCCATGTTCTTTAAGAAGCAGGGACCTCTGGACTAGATGCGTAGAGGAGAGGGGGTGTCGGGGCAGTCAGCTCGTGCATGAGAGTGGCTGCCTCTGAGAGCGTGTGTCCACCCAGAGAGGACATGCTGTTGGTGTATTGCCTTCATGTGGACCTGCTCCATGGCCGTAATCTTAGGAAAGGGTGTCAGAAAGGACTGGATTTACTGTGTCACTGTATTGGAATGAGGCGTTTCCGGTTTCGTGGGGAGCAGGCTACCCTGGCTGGATGCACTTTCTCTCTGTCTACTGGCCTGCTTGTCCTTTCCCTCCACCCCAGCTCTCACTCCTGCCTATGACTATGACGAGGACAATTAGACAGCAGCCTGGTGGCTCTGATACCATATTCCTGGAGCAGTGGACTGCAAGTAGATTCCTGCTTCTCAAACTATCTGAGGTGAAGGGATAGGGTTTTGCTTTTACAATTTGTTGCTG
The DNA here is from genome assembly GCA_004363605.1 of Indri indri. Taxonomy (NCBI): domain Eukaryota; kingdom Metazoa; phylum Chordata; class Mammalia; order Primates; family Indriidae; genus Indri; species Indri indri. Next base: position 25,465 of record RJWJ010022245.1, on the reverse strand, counting down.
AATGATACTTTTTATAAGTATCTGTTTATGCATTACAGAATCTTTTAATAAAATGTGTATTTTTATTAAAATGTATTCTTTAGAGTACATTTATGGGAAAATAAAACAAAAATATGAAAATACAAATCCCTTTTTTATTGTTAGAATAAACACGTTAAATTACTCTGTCGGATTGCTATGAAAGTTTCAAAATGCTTTCTCTCAAGTTCTGCACTTACCTTGCTGTGGACCAGTAACAAGCAATTTGCAGGTGGGCCTGATTCATGCTTTGAGGAGCCCTGGTCCAGATGACCTGGGTGGGAGTGTGGACCCTTCGGCTTGAAGGGTTTAAGGGCCTCCCCATCCACAGATGGCAGGCCTGACTCACAGCCAGCAGTTTCAGTGACAGACATGGCCCTTTTGGTGGAGGTGCATGGTCGGTGGTAGGGATGATGCAAAGGGTATGTGTAAGAGCTACCGTCCCGCCCCTGCGCCTGCAGAGAGCAGCTTCCATGTGCTTCTGCCATAAACCTCAGGCTTGAGATTGATAGACACCCAAGAGCTCCCACAAATAATTGCCTTTGAGGCTTAGGCTCTGGGAGGAGGGCACAGTGCCAGCTTCTTATCTTCGTCTCTGATTGGCAGGACCGTGCGAGGCACTCTGGGGGGTTATTTGGAGAGGGAAGCAGACGGAAGCCATGGGCCCACTCCACACAGCCTGCCTGTCACGGACCTGGGAAGCATGATAGCATATCAGATCCTCTCTCCCCTTAACCTTGTCAGCCTGCCTTCCAGCTCAGATGGCGCCAGCCGTCGACAAGAGTGAGGGAGGAGGATGGCAAAATCCTCTCCTGGCAACAAGGAATCTGTTATAGGGACTCAGGGAGGGCAGCTTGCTCTAGAGTCCTATCTGCCAACATCCTGAACCAAACTTGCCCAAGATCGGGTCCCCGCCCATCCACCCATCCTGCACTCAGACCCGGCCGCATCAGCCCACCTGAATTCTCCTACCGTAATCATAGCGGTAGTGTTTCAAACAGTCTAGCCTCATTTCTAAAACATCTGGTGCAAGGAGAGAGAGGGCCCTGTGGCAGGGGGTGGGTGTGTCTGTCTCCCTGGAGGCCACATGGGCACCTGCCACTCTGCCTGCATCTGCCTTTATCTCTGTGTCTCAAAACCCTGGGTCCACATTGCACAGCCCATTATTTTGCTGGAAAGCTTCTTCCAGCTCTCAGCATATTTCTAGCATAACTGATGACTGACAGGTCCTAGCTCAATTAGTCAAATGCAGCTTATACCCAGCTCCTGAGGTGCCACGGGTAGGGCTGTTCAGAGTCCTGTCATTACCGTTGGGCGTTCCAAAATGCCTTAAGCTCCCACTGGGAGGAAGAAGTCTTTTCCAAGTCAAGGGCAGGATGCGATGGTGTCTGCTTTGCTTTCTGGCCCACGCTGGAAGGCAGGTGGGGCCGGGAGGGAAGGGCCCAGGCTCCTCACACCAGCCCCACGTAGCTCTGCTCTGAACGTCTTTCCTCTTTCCTGCTTTTATCCCCAAGCAATATTCCCCGTGACTCTTCTCCCTGCAATCAAGAAATGACAAGGTTCAGGCAGGTGGGAGTCAATGGTTTTGAGTCGGGATGGAACAGGCAGGGACATTTTGGTTTTTCAAAGTATTCAGAGCTGAAAAAGTCAAGGCTACGGCCATGATGCAGTCATTCCAGCTGGAGTCGCCGGGGGCCTGGCAGCTGGCTCCACCTGCAAACCGCTTTATTCCCAGGGTGGTACACTTCACCTGCAAGAGCACAGCTTTGCAGTCAGACAGAACCGCGCCTCGAACTGCTCCACGTGTTAAAATACCTCTCTTCCAGGAGGCTTTCAAGTCTTTCTCAAACAATCCCATTTATTCCTAACCAGTAGTCTTGTGGTTTTAGCAAGTCAGCAAATATCGCTATCATTTTTTTGTTTTATAGACAGGGAGAAAGGCTTTCTCTTACCTTACCAGCATCACCCCAAATCACAGTTATTTAGATACATCATCAATTCAAGGGTTAACCATCTAAAAAAACTTCCTCAGAAAGCCATCCCGAAGTGTGCAAATACCCAGGAGCAAGCTGGAGAGTAATTGCAGGTAGCTGGCTCCACAAATAACTTTTAAATGTAATTGGAAGGCACTCTGTGGTTTAGCCATGCAATATAAATGCTAAGTAATGATGATGGAGCCCGTGGAAATAAGCGGAGCTCTTTACCTACCCATGGCTTCTGGCCTAAGACACCAAAATCCTGAAAATTGCTTGTGTATACCATCTATGGCTGGGTGTCCCCCGCCTCTCTGCACTGCTGGGAATCATTATTTCCTTGAAGGATGGGAGTGTGGATTTAGGGAGAGGAGAGGAGGCCACTTGACTTCATATCTTGCCTTTTTATTTTTTGTTTTTGCCTCTCTAGCCCTGGTCTGGCCTGACCCAGAAGGGGCCTGGCTAGCAAGTGGCCATCCCTGCCTGGGACCTTCTGTTATGGCCGACGGGGGCCGCATGGCTATAGGGGGAATTCTGGGCTCTTTGCTCTACCTTGGGAGAGAGAATGGTCAAGAAAAACACAAGTGGATGGGCAGGGAGCATGGTCAGCGTACCCACAGACTCAGGTGAGGCCCCTCAGGTTGGGCTCTTAGGCTGGGGAATCTGCTGGTTTGGGGAAGGGGGTTTCCTTCCATGAAGGGGACAGGGCAGGGACACTTTGCTGGGAATTTTGCAGGACCCCATTATCCACCCCCATTTTATATAATGTCTTTATACAAAAAACAATTACTGCTCTATCCTTATCACAGAAATTATAAATAACCTAGACAGCAAAGAAAGCCACATAACTGATGACACCTTCCTTCTGCCTCCCTTCTTTTAAGGAAAAATTGGCAAATATAGAAAAGCCCGAATAAGAACACGAAAATCTCCCACAATCCCATCAGTCAGAGATAACTACGGTTAGCATTTTGATGCAAATTGTTTCACTCTTTTGCCCTCTGAAAATATATATTTTTAGCAAAAATGGATATCTTACAGTAATATAGCCTGCTTCTTGCATTTAACAATATCCATAAACATTCCCCAGTGTCATTAGATAGCTTTCTACAGCATCCTTTTTATGTTTGCAATGAATTTCATCATATTATTATAGCATAATTTATTTAATAACAGCAAATACTTATAAAATACTTCCTATGGGCTACGCTTTACACGCATCATCTAATTTATTCCTCACCATATTTCTATGTGGTAAATACTGTCATTATCCACTGTTTATAGGGAAGAAAACAACAGGTTTGTAGGCAATATTTTGCTCAAGGCCACATAAGGAGTGAGCAGAGAAGCTGGAATTTGAACCCAACTCCACTGTTTCTGGCTCCGGAGTCTCTGAGCTACCACGCAGTACACCTACCCCGGCCAAGTAGCCATTGCTGTCATTTAGGTGGTTTCCGGTTTATAAATATTACAAACAGAGCTGCGAAGAACATCTTTATAGCTATATATTTTGCACACCCCGTTGTTACTTTCAAGGGTAAGTCTCCAGAAAGGAAGCGGTGAGGTCAAAGCAACTACACGTTTTCCTGGGTTGAGAGGATTTGTTGGGGGCAGGAGCAGACGCTGGTGGAGCCAGTCCAGAGGCGCATGGGTGAGGCGGCCCCTGTTGCTCCACTCCCCCCCACCCCGCCCCGCATCCACTTTTCCTGCCCCCCTGCAAGGTTGTATCAGTTTGGATCCCTACCTCCAATTTTGAGAGTGTCTATTTTCTACGCCCTTGCAAACACTGAGAATTTTTTAAAACCATTGCTGCATTCTTAGGGGGGAAAATGGCACTATTTTTATCTGCAAATTTTAAGTGGCTGATCAGACCAAATAAACATTTTAAATTTGTTAACAGGCCATCTGTATTTCTTCTCCGACTTTCCTATCTGTGCCCTCTGGGAGAGAGCATGGGTTTGACTTCAGGAGCTCCTTTGGCATTTGCGTATTCTCACTCCCATCCCTTCCTGGAATGAATGAAGGAAGGATGGGTTGCTTTTCCTGGAGTCACTACTGAGAGGTCTTTAACAAGGAAACTGATGGTAGCTTTCCTGAACTCTGCGTTACTGACCAGGAAAGACTTCTGTTAACTGACGCTCCATTTTTATTTTTATTTTTTTCTGGAATGGAGTCCTTGCTAGTTTTGGTCTGTTCTAAGGCTCTGGCTTAGAAACTATTCTTAGAAATGGCAGACACAGGAGCTATCTACATGATCCTGAGTTCCTAGGAGTAATAACATTAACTATGATTTATCAAGCACCTGCTAAATGCACGTTGTTTGTGTCCTCACCCAATCTTGCATGGTATGCATACTTAAAATGAGGTTCAGGCAGGGTTGGTGACTTGTACCAGGACACATAGCTAGTAAGTGGCAGCAGAAGAATGTCCTTTGTGTCATGATGTCCATCAAGGTAAATTATTAAGGGGATTAGGAATTCTATTTTTTTCCTCTCTTCTTCATTGGCAATCCTTATTTACTTCATGACTATCATAAAATTACACAGTTGAAACTTAGGAAATTGTCACACCAGATTTTATGTCGAGGAAGTATTGGAATAAGGATTTCTAAAATGTCTTTCAGTTGCTTCCTTCTGTGATTCAAATGTTTATCCTGTAAGAATCAAAAGAAGCGCCTATTGGACTCAGGCTCTATGTCTAGCCAGTCCTCACTGCAGAGGATGACTGGGTCCACTTCCCCAGCCAGCCGAGTCTGCACACCCCTCTTCCTGCTGGGATCCACCGGATCCAGGAAGGCTTCTGGGGGGCTGGCTGGTGTCATGTCAGGCACGGTTCTCCAGAGAACAGCAAGCAGCGGTGGGGTAAGGGATGGATCCTCAGAGTTGTTTCCAGTGATGAAATAGTCCTCCCCAGCAGGGTGCTTAGGGCAGGAACAAAAGAAAATTAGAAAGAATCAGAATAATTTAACAATTCTTTAGCAAAGGCAAGAGATGTGGGAGTCTGAAGGAAGAAGTTAGTAACTCTCAGGGTTAGGACAAGCCCCTGCAGGTTTCCGGGCTGTCTCTGGATCCCTGTGGTGTGGAAGTGCCATGGTGGCACCTGCAGGGGATCTTTGTGAATATGTGGGGGCTGTGCATGATTTCCAGGTGCCTTGCAGGGTGCATCTGGCTTCTAGCAAGTGGAGGCCGGGTTCCTGTAACACGTGGGCTAATACCACACAGTAAAGACTCTGCCCAGCCCCAAATGCCAATGGTGCCCCATTAAGACCACTGGATATCTCGGTATTCTTCAAGCACTAATAGTCTAATATTCTATTATTCTGTCCTGGCTTTGGCAGTCATTCTGTTTTCTTCAAAGATGAAATGAGAAAAATATTTGATCATCTCAATAGACACAAGAAAAATGATTCGATAAAACTCAGTGTCATTCATGATTGAAGAAAGATCTTTTAGCAAACTGAAAGTAGTCTCTTAACCTAAAAATGGCCATATAGAACTTATAGCAAATATTACAATTAATTATAAGAGAATAGAAACATTCCCATTAAAGCAATGAAGAAGACAAGAATGCCCACTATCAATCACCCCAAATGTCAACACTGTGCTTAAGGTTCTAAAAAATGCAATGGAACACAAAAATAAAATAAGAGAGTAAGGACTGGAAAGTTAAAGATGTAATTGTTATTTACACATTACTTGATTTTCAAAACAAAAAGAACCCCAAAGATTTATGGAAAAGCTATCAATATTTTTAAGTTCAGTTTTGTTTTATCTAGACTTATAGCATTCTACACATCAGTAGTAATAAAATTAGAAAATTTAACTTAGAAGAGATGTAATACACAATAGCAAGAAAAACTAAAAATTACCAATAAATAATTAGAATAAAATAAGTATTATAAGAATTCAAATAATGTAAGAAGAATTGAATAACTAGAGGGATAGACCTTGTTTGTGGATGGAAAGGTGTTATTAAAAATACATTGGTTAGCTCTCTCTCTCTCTCTAAAAAAAAAAGAAAGAAAGACAAAAAATACATTGGTTCTCCTAAAATCAGGTTATAAATTCAATGAACATATATTAAAAATTTCAACATGATCTCGATTCTCCCAAAATTAAGTTATAAATTTAATGTATATGTATATTAAAAATGCTAACATTATTTATCTTCAGACTTGAAAAATTGATTCTAAAATTTATATAAAATAGTCAAAATAATTTGGAAAAAGAAGAGGGGATTTGCCTTCTTAAATATAAAGACATTATGTAGCCATAATAATTATTAATAAATCATTGTAATATTGCTGTAGGAATAGACAAATAGATCAATAGAACATAATAGAGTCTAAACACAGACCCAAGTGTGTATGGGTCTTCCATATGTGATAAAGGAGGCATTACAAAATGGTAGAGAAGAAAGCTGTCCAGTTCCCAGTGGAACTCAAATTTCTGGTGTTCTGGTCAAAGTGTCTTGAGTTCTAAGCAGCAACTTTAGTGTTTCCATAAGAACAATCCTGTGGTGTATTGAAATATTTTCCAATCAGGACATCCCTGGCAATACTGCTCTAGCCTGCTTCTCTGGCCTTCCCAGAATTTTTATAGGCCATCTATAAAAGGCCACATTTAATTAAGCTACTTTTTTGCCAAAAAAAAGCTATAATGAATTCTGTTGTTTGCAATCTAGGAAAATTTGAAGTAGACAGATGATTCCATGTTCAGGTATATATGCTAAGGAGTACCCTACGCCATGTGTTCAAGCTGTCATATATAAGAATATCTATCATAAATTTGATTGTAATGCTGAAAATTGGAAACAAACACATCCGGTAGATGAAGGGATAAACAAATCATAATATAGTCATGATGGAGTATTAATCAACAAGTAAAATGAGTTAACTAGATCTACATGTATCAACATGGATAGGTATCAGATGCATAATATTGAGTGGAAAATTAAGTTGCAGAATGCTGTGTTCAACACTGTACCATTTATGTAGAAAACATACAACTCAATACTATTATACATATATACCCATATGTATGTCTATATAATATAAGACCAGGATTGGAAAAATGCACAGTAAATTAATGATAGTGATAGGATCTGCAAAGGGAGGATAGGACTGGAACTGAAGATAATAAGAGAAGCTTCCATTTTTTCTACGATTGTTCTGTTTACCTTATTTTATAATATCTTACTACTGGGTATTGAGTGCATGAAATTTGTTATTCTTTGTACTTTTCTATATTTCTTAAACCAAAGAAGGAAGAGAAGGAGGAGGGGGAGAAGGAGGAAGAAAAAGAAAAGAAAGAAGGAAGGAAGGAGGAAAGAAAAATTAAAGAAAGAACAGAGCGAGGGATGGAAAAAAGAATAGCACTAATGGTTCCTATAATCCCTTCAGATAAATAAGCACAAGGTACATTTCTCCTTGAAATCAATGACACACACAAACACGCGCACACACACACCTCTACATGCACAAACACACGGCTTTTAAAAGCTAATTAATTATTTAAAAAATTATTATCATTAGATAATGAGAACTATGTTTCCTTTTTATGCATTACTTGCTGGGAAATGCAGCTAAATTTCAGGCTCAGCAGTGATAATTAACTTATTTCAAATGCTTGATAATCTCTATTTATCTGATCCTTTTGAATGTCTTTTTTTTTCTCCATTATCCTGTTTCATACACAGTCTCATTCCGTAAACCATCCCAAATGCACTTGAGAAATAATCAAGGAATGGATCCTTAACTTAAAAAAAAAGAAAAATAACAACTTTACTCTCTAATTCTAACATTTCCTATCATACTTGAATAGTATAATAGGAAGGAATCATTGGTATATTCTTAAAAACTGGGTTCTGGCACGAAGTCAGGCATAACTCTTCTTAAAACGTCTTTGCGTTGTGCCTTGGAGCTTGCTCGGGCGCTGGGAGTGGGTGGGGTGGGGAAGCGAGGAAGGCAGGCAGGAGCTTGCCCTCCACTGCTGGGCACTCGAGGGGCTGTTTGGGGGGCAGCGAATGGGCGTGTTTTGTTTACAGTATGACACTATTATGCACGATGCTTACCAAATGGAGCTCAGAACTAGTGTCAAGGCTATTAGCAGAACCTGCTGTTGGGTCTGATTCCATCACTGATTTGCTCTATGACCTTGGCCAATGAACATAGTAATGTTCATGAAAAATGATGGGCTTTGAGGTCACGTACACTTGGGTTGGTCTCCTAGTGTGTTTTGTGCTGCTGTAATAATATCACAGACTGGGCAATTTATGATGAACGGGAATTTATTGGACACAATTCAGCCAGATTCTTTGCCACTCTGTAATAAGGATGGCCTTTGCTCCAGTTTCCAATACCTTATTCCTCATTTCCACCTGAGACCTCATCAGAATGGCCTTCACTGCCCATACTTCTACCAACATTCAGACTTTGCCTACAGTTTTTCTCTTCTTCTGAGCCCTTGCAGAATCACCCTTGATGCTCCATTCACAGCAATCTAGGTTTTTTCCTAGCCCACTCCTCAAATTTCTTCCAGCTTCCACCCATCACTCAGTTCCAAAGTCCCCTCTGCATTTTCAGGTATTCGTGATGGCAACAGCCCCACCTCTAGGTACCGGTTTTCTGTCTTACTCCCTTTGGTGTTGCTAAAGCAGAATAGCACAGGCTGAGTGATTATAATGAACAGAAACTTATTGGCTCATATATTTGGAGGCTGGGAAGTCCAAGATCAAGGGGCTGGCATCTGACAAGAGGGCCAGACTTGTCCTTTCATAAGGAATCCTTGAACTCACTTCCACAGTAATGGCATTAATCCACTGTGGGGGCAGAGCCCTTATGGCCTAATCATCTCTTACTAGGTTCCCAACTCCCCACACTGTCGCATTGGGTATTAAGTTTCCAACACAATGAATTTGGATGAATTTGGGCGAACACATTCAGACCATAGCAGTTGGAACCTAGATGTCACCATTACTACCTATGTGACTGTGGACAAGTTATCCTGAGTCCTAGAGTCTTAATGTGCAAGCAGAGATAATGTTTCTCACAAAAGCACATGAGGAGTAGATGAGGTCGCTTGTCCTGTGCACAGGTGTCAGGCAGCACTGGAGAGCAGGTCACCTTGGCTCCTGCCTTGCCCTCATTTCTACTGTGTCTACCAGACGGCGTCGTTGTAAGGATACGACAATAAGGACATGCAAGCAATTTTTGGAAGGAAAGCAGAGGACTATTTTAAAACGTGAAGCACTGTTATCATGATAAATAGTTTCTGCTTCTAAGGCAACTCTTGTCAGTAACTTGAGTGTATTTGTTTCCTGGATGCCGCCTTCTTCCTTCACCTCCAGAACAAAGGAGCAGAAAAGACCGAGTGCCTGTCTGTCAACCTCTTCCAGAAACTCTCCACTTGTTGACCTGGGGTTGGGCTGACACTCTGGGTCTGGAGAGCCCATGCTCCCCTGCATTCAGTCTGTCCTGGCCCACAGCACCTGTTGAGCCAGGCGTTCTTTCTCTCTTTACCTCCAAACCCACTCACTCCTGGTACAACCGCCCAGCCAGAGATTATCCCCCAGAGAAAGCCATACGACCAGTCAGCCCCCGTAGGAAAGGTGATTCCTTCCAACAGAGATCACTCTCAGGCCCACCTGCCCACATTGTATTCCTAGGAGCAGTGTGTGGGTCAGCGCTGTAGTGTTACCAGCCCATCGCCCAAATGACAGGCATAGACTCTCTCACACACATCCACCACCGCTGCTGCGACCTCTACCACCACCATCACCAACAGCAGCTAAGACAAGCTCCAGCTGAGACTTGAATCTGACTGGTCTCCTGCACATGTGGGTTTATGATACTGTTGTGGGGACTATTTGCAGACCATATTTATGTAGAGTAGGGGGGAGATGTATGGAGAGAAAAAAATGCGAAAGATGAGGAGACAGGAAAGACTTGATAGCGTCTACTCTCTAAGTTTTTGGCCGCGTCCTAGAGAGAGTATAAGCAAAACGAAAGCAACTTTCTGTTAGGTTGGTGGTACGGTTTGGATGTTTGGTCCCTCCAAATCTCATGCTGAAATTTAATTCCCAGTGTGGGAGGTGGGGCCTGGTGGGAGGTGTTTGGGTTATGAGGGCTGATCCTTCTTGAATGGCTTGATGCTCTTCCCACGGTAATGAGTGAGTTCTCACTTCATTAGTTCATGCGAGAGCTGGTTGTTTAAAGGAGCCTGGCACCTCCTCTTCCCTCTCTTGCTCCTCTCACCACGTAACACGCCTGCTCCCCCTCCACCTCCTGCCTTGACTGGAAGCTCCCTGACACTCTCACTAGATGCAGATGTTGGAGCCACGCTTGTACAGTCTGTGGAATCGTGCACCAAATAAGCCTCTTTTCTTTATAAATTACCCAGCCTCAGGTATTCCTTTATAGCAATGCAAGATGGACTGACACAGTTGGGCTAAGTTATGCTGTGGGGGAAAAAAATCTCAGTGGTTTATACATAAAGATTTATTTCTCTAAGTCAACGTTGACTGCCTGTCTCTAAGGCAGTCCCCTCTATAAGGTGACTTGAGAACGCAGATCACCTGGAGCTGGCTCTGCCTCTGGAGCATGTGTCATTCACATCCTTGTGCAAATGAACAGAGGGCATGGGGAACTCGCAGCCCCTCTTTGGTGATTTGGCTTAGAGGTGACACACACCTGGTATCCTTTAAAGACCAATGGACAGAACTAATCTCATGGCCCCAACTTGATGGCAAGAGAAGCTTGGGAGTGTGATCTTCCCAAGTTCCCAGGACAGTGGAAGGGACCTTGGTGACCCAGAAAGTGGTCTCTGCCATGACAAATTTCCACAAAGGACACAAAGGGTGCTATATCAGGCCCAGGTGATAAATATAGCAAGGGCAAAGAGGGCCATTCCTGCTTTTCATGCAGAAATGATGTTGCTGTGAGGCTGAGGGAATGGAGCCCTGTTGGAGACGGCCCCTGGCCAGAAGAGCAATGTCTGCCCCAATGTACCAGCAGCAGTAGCTCTGCCCGGGGACCATCCCTGAGTGGTTTAGGGTGTAGACAAGGAGCATCATCAAGAAGAAAAGAACCTTGTAGAAGAACAGGAGGCCCATGTATAGACGAGTGGAGAGTCTCCCCAATATCCACTCGTGAACTTGTAAGCTGGGGGCTGTGAGATGGTACATTAAGTAATACTGCCCCATCAGGATCCACAGGCTGGTAGAGCCTGGGGACTCTTGTTTTACACCCCAACTGCTTGCCAGAGAGCAACACAATCATCTATATGGATGTGTCTTAGCACAGAGGAACCATTTCCCATTTAGATTGAGTCAAAACATCTTAGATCCATACTCTACTATGAAACATATTTTTTGTAAGGGAGAGTGAAAAGGGGTGTCCAGTTTCCTTTTTGTTGTTGTTGAGACAGAGCCCTGCTCTGTTGCCCCGGGTAGAGTGCAGTGGTGTCATCGTAGCTCACAGCAACCTTAAACTCCTGGGCTCAATAGATCCTCCTGCCTCAGCCTCCCGAGTAGCTGGGACTACAGGTGCACACCACCACCCTTGGCTAATTTTTCTATATTTAGTAGAGACAGGGTCTCACTGTTGCTCAGGCTGGTCTCCAACTCCTGAGCTCAAGTAGTTCTCCCGCCTCAGCCTCCCAGAGTGCTAAGATCACAGGCGTGAGACACTGCACCCAGTCTACTATGAGCTTTTAAATACATTAACTCAGTGGTCCTCAGAGTGTGATCCTGGGACCAGCAGCATCAGCATCACCTGGGATGATGATAGACAGGCAAATGCGTGGGCCCTATTCCAGGCAGATTGAGTAGGGCTCAGCAACCTGCATTTCAATAAGCTCCCCCCTCCCCATGTGATTCTGACACAAGCTCAAGTTTGAGGACCACTCATTAGCTCATTGGATCTTGGTAACAATCCTCCAAGAGTACTCTCCCCGTGTTACAGAATAGGAAACTGAGGTTCAAAAACATGACAAAGCACCACATTTTGAATCAAGACTTACATTTGGGTTTCCTGACTCTTAAGACCTGTGCTCAAATCTGGGGTCAGAATACTTTCCCATCCAGAAATTTGAACCATGTTATTTTAGGTCGTAAGTCTGGGCTGGACAGGGTTTAGAGAAAAACCTCTCTCAAATTTCTCATTGTACGGATAAGAAAATGAAGCCAGTGAGGTTAGAACAGGTACTTAATGGCAGAGCCTGCAGCTGGAACAATTTCCTAAAGTCTGGGGCAACAAACTTTCCACTGGGGGATGAGGATGCCATAATTCAGTTTTGTCTGAGCCCTGTGTTTCTGCCTAACTGATCTGATTAAGTGTCCGAATTGGAACAGGTCACACTCCTTTCCCCTACTCTGGCCTTGGGAGGAGTCTATGAAGCACCGTGACTCAGCTGTGGCTCCAGCTACAGGGATCCCTATAGGCTGATGACAGAGGATCCCAAAAATGAATTTCTAGTGCTGCACGGAGCCTGCGAGGGGTCCCTGAGTAACTTAGGATGCACCAGGTCCCTGGGAGTACTATGGATTCTTCCCTGACTTGCAAGGTCTCCCTGGGTCACGGATTCTAGTTTTCAAGCCTGGAAAGAATCTGAGTGCTAGCTCCCTTCTCCTTCTTGGTTTCAGGGGTGTAACTTTGCTCCATCTATTGTAAATATTTAGTGAAAACTCGAGCCTAGGCTTTGAGTCTGGAAAACCCAGACTCAAACCCAGCCATGAGATACCACCTTGTCCTGCTGTCTCTCAGAACTTCCATACCCTCCACTGGGTAACATGAAGAAAGTATCACCTTCCACGGTTGTTAGGAGAATTAAATGGCATAAGCAGGTGAGAGCCCTTGGAACGGTGCTAAGAAGTGCCAAGTTACCACCTTTCTTCTTGTTTTGAATTTTTAAAAAATATAACAGGTACAGATGAGTGCATAAATCATAAATGCACAATTCAATAATTTTTCACAAATTGAGTACACCCAAGGTACCAGCACTTAGATTAAGAAACTGAGCATTACCAGCATCCCAGAAGCCCCTGGGCCCCTTCCAGGCACACCCACTGGCCCTCCCGGAAGGATAGCCATTATCTTGACTTCGAACATCATAAATTAGTTTGCTTGTCTTAAAGTTTTATATAAATGGCTCTTCTCACTCAATATTATGTTTATAAGGCCTATATATATATATTAATGCTTAATTATATCCACCTCAATAGTTTGTAGCATCCTGTACTGTCCACTTTCTGCCCCATGTTTTGTGCCCACGAGGCTAAACAGCTGATGGGTTATGGGGATTATGACCGACTCTGGTACTTTCTCCACCTATCCATGCCTGTAATGCAGTGAGAACTGTGGGTCTTCAGAGAACAATAGCCGGAGAGCTCCAGCGACTGGACACTCACAGGGCCGACGTCCTCAGACCCAATGTCCCTCAGCCCCAGACGACAACACTTCTGCTGTCCTGTTCTTGGCTACTGCTCATTCCCAAGGGAAACCAGCTCATGGAGGATGCTTCAAAGCTCTGCCTCTCTTCTTAGCAAGACTGAAACACCTTCTCTCCAAAAGCCATGAGATAAATAATAGATGAAATCATTGCATTTAAATAGGATGGCTCTCAGGACCTCAGAATATTTTACTGAGGCATTAAAGGAAAGTTCTCTTCTCTGTACCCTTTGGAGGTGAATAGGGCACAGAACACACCTTTGCTCAGTGCCTTGGTGTCTGCAGAAGCGGGATGAAAATGAGACCCCGGGATCCTGGGCGACTTTTTTTTCTTGTTGTTTGAGGAAATATCCCTTTTTTGCCCCAGGGTTCCCTGAGTCATATCTAAAAGTTTAAACAAAAATAAGGGCTGTGTGGGGACCTATTAATTTTCTATTTGTTTTATATCCCGCATGCCAGCCCAGCTCTGCATCCACTACCTCATAGACAAAGAAAGAGTGAACCACAGCTTCTAAGGTTTTGGAAACCAATGGCTGGGCTGTATTGCCTTAGGGAACCCTCAGTGCTAATTCCTCAATGGCGAGGGCTTGATGTTAATGAAATCATGGCATTGATATTTTTAAGATAGCAAGATCATAGATGCCAGGATTTTAGAGTTCGAATGTACCTCAAGTAGCCTAGCCCATTTTTCATTGCATATGTCCTCTTTATTGCGTCTTTGAAAAATTAGTTACCCATTTTTTAATTCTTTTCTAGTGAAGGAGAAGCCTGCTCCTACCCTACCCTCCTTTAAGACAGCCTGTTCTCTTGCTGAACAACTGTGGTTGTTAAGAGAGTTCTTTGATGAGCTAAAATTTTCCTCTAGTACTTTCTACTCGTTTCCCCCAGTTCTTTCCTCCAGAGTCACTCAGATCTATTCCAATCCATATAACAGATCTTTAACTGTTTGAAAAATAGCTATGATGTATCCCTTTAGGTTACTTATTGAATTCCTTCTTTTGAAAGGGATTTAATCCTCACTTCTCAAAGTTAAACACTACTAGTTTTTAAAATAATTACTATATGGTGGTTTTCTAGCTCCACTTTGGCGTGTTCTCTGGTTTGTCAATGTTGTTCTTGAAACATAATGCCTTATGTTAAAATGTATTAATTCAATTATAAAAATTAGAGGATTGCAGTAGTAATATAGTAGTTAAACAGATCAATGGATTTCAATAAAAACTCAGAAATAGTCCCACATATATACATATAAGATTCTACTATATAATATTTTTATTTTGCACAATTTATCATAATAAATGCTAGATGAATTAAAGATTTCAGTGTTAAATAAATGCCCTAATAGAAAAATTGATGTGGTTATATAATCCTGAATGTGGAATGACTTTCTCAGTATAATTCAAAAGGCATCAACCATGAAGAAAATGACTGATGAATTTGATGATGTTAACACATTGTGTGTATGAAAATATCATGAACAAATAAAGAAGCAAATGACAAACTGGAAAAACATTTTTGTAACATTCATATTAAACAAAAGATGAATGCGCTTACTATAAAAAGAGATCTTAAATTAATTTTTAAATAAAAGATGAATCATCTTAATAGAAAAGCAAAGGAAATAAATAGGCAATTTAAAAAGAAATTTAATATAGTAAGTATATGAAAAATGTTCAACTCTCTGAGTAAAGGAGGATATTCTCATTAAACCAAAATATTGTTATTCATCAATAAAACTTTTAAAGATGAGATAAAAACTCCACTAACTATCGTCAATATTCATGAGTTAAGGAGGTGAGGGTGTGCTCTCATACTCTGCTGCTTGGAGCATGAATTGCTAAGCCCTTCTGGAGGGTTATTTGACAATATTGGCAAAATGAATCAAAAACTTAAAAAAAAGAAACTATGCCAGTTGATCCAGCAATTCCACTTCTGAGTAAATCTCAGTAATCAGTATTATATATACTCATTAAAGCATTATTCATAATAGTACCTCCCAAACTTCAAAAATTACATATCTGTATCTGTAAAAAATAAGTACATATGTAAAATTGAGCATATACCCCAATATATCTATATATCTTTTATAAATTATCTACTTGAAGCATCATAATGATATTATGTATATTATATAACATAAAGATATGTTACAGGTTGAGTTAAATAAAAAATAAAATAGAAGCACTAATATATATGTCTCTTTGCAAATGAAATGAATTATCTTCTGCAATTCCTGCAGTAGGAACTCTTGACTTTGAAGACCACAGATGTTATTATATCAAAAGCTGGAGGTATCTTAAATGTCTACCAATAGTTAAGTGTTATTTAAATTTTGCTTAATACAATGGTATAGCATTTTCACAGTACAGTGTAATAAAAAGCAGATTATAAAACACTATGTAGAGGTTCCACTTCCCTGTAATGGTAAAGCAGCTTGTAGTGGACTAAACCTCCAGGGATTACTATTACAAATTTAGGACAACATATAAAAAACAACAATTTGAAGGTGCTGGTGAGTGACCAAAGGCCACTAGTCATGCCAGAGGGGAGTTGATCCTTGAAAGTAGAGAACAGTGCTGGTGGCAGTCACATTTATCGTTTTGTCTCCAGGCCACTCCCAAGCCCTCTACCCGGGTCAGCTGGAACTCAGGCAGAACCACTGCTGCAGAAGTAGCCACAACAACTAGAAAGTGAGGGTGGAGTGCTCAGAAAATTGAGCCAGAGAAGAAAGACCTCCAAAATCCACATATAAACATTAACCAAATTCTCAGAGTTCCCTGAATTGGGCACCCAAGGAGCCCAGCATAAAAGCAAAGCTGGAAGGTGTAAGAACTGAGCAGAGATTTCAGTGCTGCCCCTGCAGGAGAGAGACAATATGGAGTTTGCATTCAATTGAAGTGCCTGCTAGAAAGAAAACCAACACTTTCCAGAGAAAGACGAATCCAGAGGCTCTGCAATGTATCATTCACCACGCTCAGTATAGAATAAAAAAAACTATTAGACATGAAAGAAACAGGAAAATATGACCCAAGAGAAAAAGCAGTCCATAGAAAAATAACCCAAGATGGCTCAAATGTTGGAATTAGCCACAAGGATTTTAACACAACGATTGCAAATATGTGTACGAATTCGAAGTAAAATATGATTGTAATGAACAGATGATAAATCTCGGAAGGGAAATGAAAAAGGGAAAAAGAAAAAGGACTAAATAGAAAATGCTAGAACTAAAAAGTAGATCTGATTTAGAAAATTCACTGCATGGGCTTAGCAGCAGATTGGAATGAGAGAAGAAAAATTTATTGAACTTGAAGATAAATCAACAGAAATGATTTAATCTGAAAGATAGAAAAAAAATGAATAGAAGTCAGTGATTTGTGGGGCTATACCAAGTGATGCAGTGTATATGTTCTGTGACCAAATACAACCCTTGCGAGGTTAATCTGACCCACCCTTCCTGATGTTCGTAATTGTGACTGTGCGCCTGGTTACAGGCACCAATGGGAAACACCGTACCTATGGGTCCACGTTTGGTTTTGTATTTATATACTCAGGTAACATTTTAGATTCTAGTCTCATACTGTCAGTCCCCCAATATTATTTATTGACATCTCTAGGAGTAGAAATTTCCCCTGAAACCATATGCCGTGTATGCATTACTGGGAGACAGTTCTTATAGGATCTCTTATGTCCTGTACATCTCATGAGCAGAGGCACTGACTACTTTGTTCTAGATAATCTTTTGAATGATCTTTGTATAACAAACTTCTTTGGGGAATAGAGATAGTTTTTCTTTGCAGAACAAAGGGGAAAGTTGATTTATTGTCCTGTATAATGAAGATAATGTCTCCCTCCAGGTCAAAGGTCAGGCAGGCTTATAATAGATTCTAATAGCCCATTGTAATTGATTTGGGCCCCCCACATGTCAGGGTTTTCTTCTGTGACTCAACCCACTGATTGCATAGGTCTCATGCAGTCCTCTTTATGTTGTTCTGTGGAAATTGGGGCTTGAGGACCTAGTGCAAATGCTGACATTCTGCTTATTACCATGAATAACAGAGTCCTTTGTCCTTTACCCAGGAGCCTCGTGGCTTCTCCAGTATCCATGAAACTGGCAGGCTAACTTATTCACCGGCGAGTGGGGTAAAACCTCATGCTCTTCATAATTCTTGACAACCATTTCATCATTATTATCAAAACCCCAAAGGATTGCTGAAAACAAGAAATCAGTCTACTCCCCAGTGGCTGGGCACCCCCACCTCCCACTGCTCCCCAGGGCAGGGTTCCCTGTGTGCCAGGACAATTTGACCTTATCCTGCCAGCCCCCTCCACCCGTTCTGTGGCCCTGTGTGGGCCACTCAATACTTCACTGTGGGGAAAAGAGTTTTCTCTTTCTCTCCCCAGCTTCTCTTGCAGTTCCTTTAATAAGAGACAAAGAAGGTTTTTCAATACCCCTGATAATGTCTGTAAATGCAGACAGCCAGGGGAGTCGTATGCTCCATGAGAATGCCTTGATATGGGTTGGATGTCACAGAAGAGATTGAGACCTTCTTTGTCCTGGGGCGCAGCCAGGAAGGGTGCAAGAGAGGAAGGCCAAGGATGTGGGGGCAAATGTCTTTCTGTTTGACGTGGGCTGGGCCTGCCCCACCCTGGGAACTGCACCCAGAGGCCCGTCCTGTCCTGGGAGCAGCTGCCCACTCCAGCTCCTGCTTCTGTAGCTCTGCTCCTCTTCAGCATCCGGGGCTCTGATCACTGGGTCTGGCTGTAAGAAGTAAACGAGGAGAGAGCAGCGGGTTAGGTCAGGCCCAGGCAGGTGGGGAAGAGCCGGGCAGTACAACCAGGACTTGGCTTGTGTGCCGCCAAAGCAAGTGCTACAGCCGGGACTTAAATCCGATGGCGGGACTTAGCCAGGCTTTGCCTATGGCTCTTCATTTGCACAATTATTCATTCATGCTCTGTTCTTGGGGAAGGGCGGACGTAGAAGGAGCCCCTGGCTGTGATATGAAAAAGAGGACCACTGTTTCTGACATTGTAGTCCGGCTCCCTTCACAGAAGGAGACATGAACTCGATCATAGAGAAAATGAAACTTCCTGACACTTGGAAATTAAGATTCGGTAAAGACCAGAGTGGCAAGTGATGGGTTTTCTGGGGTAGGACACGAGGGCACGGACTGCTGCAGAGAGATGAAGGGCAGCGTGGCTGTGAGGGCTCTAGGGAGGGAGGAGGACACACCGGGCAATTGCCCGGCCGCTGACCTGCTCGGACCTTCTCTCTGTGTTCTCTGCGGGGGCCCAGGGTAAGGATGCCCTGCCCAGTGCTGGGGACCAGGCAGGGCGGCAGTGACTTAGCCTGGTGCATGACCTTCACAAGCCCATGGCTCTCAGCTGGGAGGTTGCGTCTCATTTTTAGCCTGTAAAGGCCTCCGAGGGTCAGAGGGCAGAGTATGAGTGGCAGGAGGCTGTGACATTTCCCAGCCGAGAAAATTAGGATGAGAACTCAATACCAGCTTTTCCTGGATGCTTGGAAAATCATCGTGTGCCACACAAGGAACTCAGAGGCAAGGTTTTCTAGCAACCAGGTGATCAGAAGCAGAAAAAGGGTTTTTGGTTTTGGTTTTAGTTTTTTGCTTTTTGAGACATTCAGCAAATCTAGATTCTGAATCTCTCACTTCCCTCTAGGGGTGTTTTCGCCCTTGTAATTTCAAGCAGATTGACAGCTGCAGACGTCCCCCTGCCTACTGTCTCCCTCCATTAGGAGCCAACTGCCCACAAACGATGTACAAAGGCCTTTCTGCCCTTTCCAGTGACTCTCCTAACGAGTGATACCAAGGGACAACTGCAGAATGGAGAACAGCAGGTCTCCCACTCACCTGATTGTCTCCTTCTGTCTCTGAGTGGACTGCCTGGATCCCACGGTCATCCAGGTTCCATTCAAAGTGTCCTCTCATGGGAGGTACCTGCCCAGTCAGAGTCCGGAACAAGGACGGGGCAGCAGCTCGCCCCATCCCCTGGCTCAAGGGACCTGAGCCCGACTCAGCAAAGCCCCCTGGGCTGCACTCGGCCTGCTAGGCTCCCTCTCTTGGGAATTTGACTAAGAGCAGCAGAATTCTAGCTGCAGCGTGTTTGTGTCAACAGATCATGACAGCCCAGGGTTGAGGTACCCTGCTGATCCATGGGTGTGTTGACAGGAACACACACTGAGTCTGCCCAAAGCCCTTCCCAAGGCCCATGCGGGATGGGGTCCAGCCCCATCGTCTCCTGGTTTCACTTCCCACCATCCGTCTCTTGCTCCCTCTGCTTCGGCTGCCCTCGTCTCCTGACTCTTCCTTCCTTAAACACATGAGCGTTAGCCACTCCTCCCCGCTAGAGAGGAAGTGTGTTCAGCACGTGTTTGTTCGTTCATCACTGGATTGCCCCAGCCCCTGACACCCGTAGGCACACAGTGGGTGCTGGTGAAAGCATCTGAACAAACGCTAGCCGCCATTGCCTCCTCTCCTTTTTGTTTCCTCTAGTTTGGGCTGTGACCGGGTAGGGCAGAGTGGGATGGATCAGTCCCTGGGCGTGTTCGTAGCCATGAAGTTGCTAGAGTGGTTTGAAATGACAATGTGAAATCACTGTCAAGTTATTGTACCCCGTGAAAAGAGACCTAGAGCCTCTCCTGCCTTGTCTATTTTAAGGGTCTTTAAAATAGAGTTCTGGGTTATGCAGATCCTAAAAGCTTTCTAGTGTGAGTCCGTCTCTTCCATGGGTGGGAGTGTGGGTGGGGCTTGCAACAGTGGATTGCGGGTGGGGCGCGCAGCAGGGCAGGGAGCTGGTGGCAGAGCGAGTGCAACAGGCTCCTGGCTTTTTTCCTTGGCGACTTCTTCCTTCCTTCCGCTGACATGTGAGGCTGTGACCAGGCTCCAGGGCCTCCGCAGCTCGGCTGCAGCCAAATTGCCTTCCTGGAAATAAACAATAAGGAAAGTAGCAGACTGTTCGATGATGGAGCTCGTGGTCCCTGTGGCTCGTGCCACAGATTGCCTGGCTGGGCCTGGCTCTTGCTGGGGGTGGAGGTGAAGGTCGGGCTGCTGGAGACCACAGACAGGGGTGACCCAGGGCAGAGGATGCCTGCAAGAGGAAGGGCACGGGGAGGGAGGGAGGCAGGGGAGGAAGGCAGCATTCAGTGTGGGGGAAGAAGAGTGGAGAAGGAAAAGAAAAGTAGGCAGGCAGGAGAGGTGGGGAGGAGTGCAGACGGGGTGAGGAGATGGGACAGGCACTACAGCAGGGATCTCCCCCCGTCTGAGTCTGATGAAAGCTGTGCATCCTCTCCCCACACACTTACCACAAACACACACTCAGATGTGATGGTTGCATACATTTCAGTGGGAAATCCTGGACACGTGTCTATGGATCAGGGAACCCAGGTTAAAGACTCCCAAGCTGATGGGGGAAATGGAATGGAATAGTGAAGAGTATTCGAGCTAAGATGAAGGAATCTAAAGGGAGAAGGAATCTTAGAGCCTGATCCTTGCCAACTGCTTCCTCCCGGTTCATGCAGCAGAGACGAGCATTCGTGAGGGCTGGCTCCAACGTGACAATGAGCTAGTGTGTTCCTGTAATGTCCCTTGTTCAAGAGCCGATTACTGTTACACCTGTTATCCTTATTTCTCTGTATTAGAAAAAGCTAAAATGTACGATGCATCACAATTTTGACTATAAATTGAGTTCCCGAACTAATGGAACATTAGTTACCAACTAATTAATTCACCAATGTGTGGGTGAAGAATTCAGTTTTGTGTTTGAGTGATGAATATCAGCAGAAGATGCCTGGCTGTCACTGGCATAGTCTTGTTGATGTTAAGAAGTGAGCTTTTCCCTGTACACAAAGAAGCACCCCAGAAATAAGGCGTACGTGGACACCATATCTACCACTCCAATACACGGCCCAGTGGCAGACACACCTGGGTTGAAATCTCCCTTTGCCAGTTACCATTTGTGTCACCCTGGATAAGCTCATTCACTTCCCCAAGACTCAGTTGCCTCATCTGAACAAAGGGTACAAGCAGTATTGCAGGTTGGTCAAATCAAATAATAGACACAAAGATCTACCCTGGATTCTGCTGCATGGTAGGTTCTGGACATAGAGCCCATGTTTTCTCCTTTTATTGATCAGTGTTGCCTTTGTCTATGTTTCTAACTAGACTTTTATAAAACAATATATACACATGATAAAAACATGAAAAGCACAAAAAAGTATGAAGAAGAAGGAAAAAAAATCATCCATGATCCCATCACCCAGAGGCAACCACTGTTGGCCTTTTGGTATGCATATTTCCTTCTGTGCTATTTTTAAAACTCTGCAACGGCTCCATTCCAGTATGTTGATCCCATGTTGAAGTTCAGCCATTGTGCCTCCTGTAGCTCAGGAGTAACTTAAATGTGAGCGTGGGTGAATCCTCCAGGGAGAGGGAAGACGTGTGTTGATGGTTCCCTATTGTTTTCAGCTCTGTACGTTGGGAAAAGCAAAAGCTACCTAGGAGAATAGCATTTTACTTTTAATAGAAAATAAACACAGATATTGTGCCGAGATGGGTGACGAGTCCCTCAGCCTCCCTTCCCCTGCCCCCCTACTGGCTGCTTTCCCTTATTTCTTATCGCTGGAAAGTTCTCTGGCTGAAATCACCAACCCTGTTGCTTAGCAGTTCATCTGCTCCCGCCTGTTCCCCTCCTGTCCCCAGGAACTCGGGGCCATGTGTTCCCTTGGCCCGTATGCTGACAAGCCTCTTCCCACCCAACCTGCCACCAGCCCAGGCACCAGCCAGGGCCACCTGCTCAGAGTTTGCCCCTCCCTGAGTCCAGAGGCAAGAGTTGGGGGTGGCAGGGGACTGACGTGGAAAGAGGCTCGGGGAGAAGATGATTCCTCAGACATAAGGACTCGAGAGCCTTCCATGGACCTGCCTCCTGTGCGCTTCACCCCGAATTTTAATTGATCTCTGCTTGGAGGATGCTTCAGGGAACAAAAACAGCCAAAAATGTAGTTGGGCAAAGAAGGAAGTTGCCACAGGGAGAATCTAAACTACCAATTTCCTCCTGCCTCACTACCCTCCACTGCACAGGCAGGTGATGCAGGAGGCTGGGCTGAGGATGGGGTCTCAGGGCAGGAGCTCAGCACAACCCTGCTCCTCTCTTGGGTTGTAGGTCTTGTGTTCTGCAATCCCACCCTTGTCTGTAGGACACTACAAATCCCTAGTTGTTTGATTATCCAGTTTGCAATCTTTTAGTATGTTAATAACTTATTATATATATGAGAAATGCTCTTTCTTACCCTAGTATAGGGCTACCTGAGTTACCTTCTAGTTTGGGCAATTTTATAGATGGTAGAAAGCCATTTTTCTATAGTCCTATGACCCAAGTGGAGATGCCTCTGCTGGAATTGGAAAAACTGGTCACTGAAGAACTTGACTTAGTTTTCCAAAGAAGCATAGGGGACCTTCTGGGTAGGGAGGACAAAAACCCCAATCCCTATGTCCAGAAATTCAAAGCCAGGAAGCTAAGGATAGAATAGAGAGCTTCTCATCAAGACCCATTGTCAGGATGGACAATGAGGGTTCAGGAACAGATATGAGGAAAGACAAACATAACCTAATGAGGAAGAGCCCAGAGTGGTGGACGGGGAGGTCCGTGTACAGTGTGTGGCTGACATCAGAAGCTCTGCTAGACGCAGTAGCCTGGCACAGCACTTGTGCCCCAAGAACATGCAGGGCTGTAACTAGGGTGGAAGTGGAAACTGAAGAGGGACTGTAGGTAGTCATGGAATGCCCTTGGACCATCCTCCCTTGATGGCTACCATGAAAACATGGGCCAAGCAGGCATCTTGACAAGGGACCAATGGGCAGCTGCCAGCCAGGGCAGGCCCAGTGCACAGGAGCATCCTTGCAAGGCAGGGAGGAGTGCGGCAGCTGTAGACTGCTCAGAAAGCAGCACCCGGCCACCTGGGTGTCAGTGGGTGCCCCTTTGAGATGGTGCAAGCCACACAACTTCTGGGAGGGGAGGAAATCAAGAGAGCATCACAGATTTTCTACTTATTTGGCACTTGGAGGTTTACTGGGTTTTTAGTCACGTGCAGTATCAAAAGAGATGTGTCAACTTGAGTGTTGCAGGACACTTGGGACATAGGACTGGCATCTGAGTGTTGTGGAGGAATTCATATTTGTCACACAGATTACATGAGAAATAAATGTTAACTCTGGAAAACACAATTCAAAAGAGGAAAATAAAAATGGCCCATACTCACATTATCCAGGGACCTAATGATGCTAACATTCTCGTGTGTTTTCTTCCAATCTGTTTTTGATGTAATAGGACAGTGCATACTATTTTCTAACCTACGTTTTACACTTAAAAATTATTTTCACAACATTTCTCCTATTGCAAATTTTCCATAATATCTTTTGAAATGGCTACACCACATTCTATTGCATTGTTGTACCACGGTCTAGTTAACAAAGCCCCTGCCATGAGATCCTGAGATTGTCACACTCTTTGAGCTTTGACTTTGTGTGTGATTCTGGGCTAGGCTGCATTGTGCAGACACACACAGAAGGATGAAACGTGGCTCCTGCCCTTAGTTTGCAATTGGAGGGCTTCTCATCAATATGGCAGACTACATGGATACAGACAGGTGTTCCTTCCATCCAAATGGATATAAACATGCATGCAATACAACAAAAATAAATTCAGATACACACAGGGCTGTGAAGAAAGAGAGGGATATTCCTAGTATCAGTGATGAAGCAGGAACTCAAAGCCAGGTGTTGGGCAGGAGCTGAGACCACAATAGCCCAAGGGGGTTTCATACCCAGACATGAACCCCATGGCTCAGATTGGGATTTTAATGTCAGATTGGGATTTTAAATGCCCAATGCTCTGATTGGGATTTTTTTTTGTTTGTTTGTTTTAAGGTTGGCGTATTTATTTTATTTATTTATTTATTTATTTTTTATTTATTTTATTTTATTTTTTTTAATTGTTTGTTGTTTATAGGGGTACAGATGTTTAGGTTATGTATGTTGCCCTTGCCCCCCCTTCCCCGATTGGGATTTTAAAGGACAGAAGTTAAGGCCTCAAATCTAGGTGAGTTGAGAGACAGGGATAGAGGCCCCCTGGCATAGTTAGGAGCCTTTGAGATTAAAAAAACTCGGCAGATCTGTTGGGGAAGTTTCAAGAAAGTATGCTATCAATTTAGGTGGAAAAGAGTCACATACCAGCAATTGGAAATCTAAACCCGCACTACCGGCACTAGTTTACACTAGAGAAGCAATGCCTAGAAACTAACATAAACACTGGCCCAGGACTGGTAAAACCAGCAGGGCGTTAGCAGGGGCAAACACAGTCTTCTACAGAGAGGTGCTGCCACTATTCATACAGGGGACGTGGGACTCCCAAAGGAAACTAACCCTACTGAAGAACTCCCAATAAACACTGGAAACTATGGCAAGCACAAGCTATGATGAGGGACACTTAGCAACAAATAGGATAATTAACAGTCCAAGATCCAGAGGAAATAAAGCAATCTTAAATACATTATAAATAAAGTATATTTAAAATGTTTAAATATGTAAAAGGAAGAACAAAAATTATAACAGGGCAGAGCAATACAAAATGGGTTTGAAAAGTAGACAAATATTGCTTCTAGAAAAAAAACTGTATCATTACAAAAAAAAATCATTGGATGTGTACAGTAGTATATTAGACATGACCAAAGAGAGAATTAGTGACCCGAAAGACATATTGAGACTGTCACCCAGAATAGAAATGGAAAATATGAAAGCGGGGTTGAGAGCTATGTAGTTAAACTACTGAGGTCAAAATATGTCATCTAATCAAGCACCAGGAGAAGACAACAGAGACTATGAGAAGGGGGCAATATTTGAAATGATATTGGCTGAGAATTTTCCAGAATTAAACATTTAAATTCTTAAATTGAAAAATATCAGTTTCTATGATGAATTTTGGAAGATGCACATCTCCACACTTTGTAGATACATTACAG
>RJWJ010022244.1:0-27028 GCA_004363605.1 Indri indri | reverse complement strand
CAAAACAAAGTTGGTTAAGGGGATAAGAGGTAAGTGGGCAAGACATGCTATTTTATAGAATGAGCAGGTGAGGCCTCTCTAATGTTATGTCTCAGCAGAGATCTCAAGAAAATGACGGAGCAAGACAAGCAAATGTCAGGGAAAGAGTGTTTCTGGCAATCATGATAAAGTCCCTGAAATAGGAATATGTTTAAGGAACAGCATGTTCATCCCTGTGGCTAGAACAGAGCAAGTAGGGACAGTGATAGAAGATGCCATCAGGAAGATACAGGCAAGAGGCAGGGGAAATTTGGGGTAAAGACCATCGAGCCTCATATAAACCCTGATAAAGAAATTTAGATTTTATGCTGTGTGGACTGGGAAACCACTGCAGGGGTTTGAGCGGAGAAGTGATGTGATCTGACTTACCTTTTTCAAAGATTCCTCTCTCTGCTCTGTGTAGAATTGATGTGGGAGCAGATGTGGAAGCAGAGAAGCCACAAGCAGGAGGTGTTTTTAGTTCAGGCAAAAGATGCTGCTGCTTGGACCAGGGTTGTAGTGGTAGAGATGGCAAGTGGTGGTGAAATTCTGAGTATTCAGAAGGAAGAGCTGACAAAATTTGCTAATAAGTTGGAAATGAAAGAGAGGAATTAAGATGTTTTATCTGTACACCTGGAAAAATGGAAGTGTTATTTAGTGAGACAGGAACAATTTCAGGAGGAACGGACTGAGGATAGGGGGCCGTTCTCTCAGTTTTAGACAGGTTCAGAGTGAGATGCCTGGTGGACACCCATGTGAAGGTGTAGAGGCGGCATTTAGGTAGTGAATCTGGAGGTCAGCAAAGAGGTCTGGGCTGAAGATTTAAATGTGAGATTCACGAGCCTGTAGTTGGTCCATGAGACTAGGAAAAAACATCTAGGCCAGTGTTGGTAAGAAAGTAAGTTCTTGATTGGTCTCTTCAAGTGGCACAGTTATACTATCCACTTGGTATAAAATCCCTCACGTTTTGCTTTCATACTGTTCCTTCAGAGGGTGCAATGCTCCTATGCTTTTCCTAAAGCAGTTTACAGTTAAGTGCCACTCAAGCCAACTACAAATCTTGTTTCTGAAATTCTAATAGCCTTAACAGAGAACAGCAAAGCAGATGGAATACTTTGTACAGTAACAAAACAATTATGAGCAGCTTTTCTGCTTTACCTGTTATGAAATGAATCAGTGTTGCACAACCGCAAGGTGGTGCATTCAGAATGCCCATTCCTCCCAAATATTTACCGGTATCATCAGTATTAAAAGTATGTTCCTGGGTTCTTCTCAGTGGTGATGGTAGCTACCAGTCAAGGCCCCAGAGTCATTTTGCCTTTTAGTACATGACTTCATCCTAAATGTATATTTAGTAAAGCATAGGCTTGAAAGAAGGAGAGCTGTGGATAACCCATACCAGGTGAGGCAAGTCGGGGAACACACCGTAAACCACACTTCTGAAACTGAATGGTGGCCACACGCATATTCCATTGTAACTTTTATGCATGAAGAAAAGATGTAACAGTGATTATGAAATGGAACATATAAACTATTTCTACACCAAACTCCAAAAATAGAATTTGTTGTGACATTGATGAGATTCAAAGTATTTGATTCAGTAGAATGGGGAAAAAAAGAGAAGATTTATCACTATGCTGGAGTAGGTCCATGCAGGGCAAAGAGCTGCCAGGGGTTGGAGGAGGTCTAGCCAGGCAGGAATATAAAAGGCTTATGGAAAAATAATAGTAGTTGGTCATGCGGTTGACAGATGGCATCAGGTTATAGAGGTACATTGACTGCACCAAAGCCTGGTAAAGGAGGCACCAGGAGCACAAAGCTTGCAGAAGTCAAAACTGGGAGTTCCAGCAGATTATAGAACAGAAGTAACTAGCCAGAAGCCAGGTCAGAGCCAGGACTCTAGTTTTAGGATATGAGGTATGGAAATACAGGGCCATCAGAAAGAACAAGAAGAGTAATTTGACCTTGACCTTATACTTACTTAGAACCTTAAGTTTAGAATTTTTACTTTATTTCCTATATCAGTCAGAGTTGCAGCAGGTAACAGACGGCCCTGTCAAATTGGATAATTTTTGGATAGCCTAAGGAAGGGACTATTACTAAAGTGTTGGCCACATGTGGAGAAACCACAAGGAATAGTGCAGCACCCTGGATCTAGTAACAGTGGGGAGCTGTTACCATCCCCAGGTCTGTACTCCCTCCTAGGAGTACAGGGGGGAGCTATGAGAAAAACTTAGAGACAGAGGCTATGTGGAGAAGACAACCTTATATGATTGTAGGTTGAGAGAGGCAGTGAGCCCATGGTGACCCAGATAGGTTGGAGCCAGGGGTGTATATTTCTGACCCCATCTCATCATCTCTCTAACCTCCTGCTACTACTCTCCACCGAAAAACTCAACAGCAAACCAAGGGCGGGGAGCATGTTGAGTTGTTTGTACAAGCCAGCCTCAATGAAAAACAGGATAGAAGGATGAAGACAGATTTTCAGGGACTAAGGAACATCATCTTGTCCAAATCCTGATAAGGACACACACAGGTGCAACGACTGGACTGCAGAGTCATTGGCGATATCATGTTATATCAGAGTACTATTCCTGCTACCTTTCTTATATTGTATTTTGAATTGATTTTAGAAATTAATTCTATATATTTTTTGTGACTATCATAAGCATGTTGTGCTGAACTTTTTGCACATTAGAAGAATCAGTTTGTTCAAAGTAAACATTTAAAGAATACCACAGTTTAAAAGGCTGTTTTGGAATTGTGTGTGTGTGTTTGCATTATTTTTTGAGTATCTGAGAGTCTCGACCTCTATCAAGCACAAGGACAAAGTTGAGTCCCAGCTACAGAGAGATTGGTTTTCCAGCCATGCATCCAGGCAGATGATGAAGGGCAGGAAAACAAGACAGGAATCATTTGTCAGAACAGAGATGAAAGATGGGGGTCATGATTGAAAGACCACACACCAGAACTGGGGCAAAAGACCAAAGACAGGCTAGAGTTCAGCTGACTCAGTGTTTATTACTGAGTCCTAAATGGGACTCTTTAAATGCTCTCTGACAAAGGATCAATTAGTCATAGAACCTGAAGAATATTGCTGAGTCTGCATGAGGGGACCCGGTGGCCTCAGGTACAGATGAGAGAAAGAATACGGCTGTAGAGCAGCAGTCCCCAATCTTTTTGGCACCAAGGACTGGTTTCATGGAAGACAATTTTTCCACTGACCTAGGGGAGGGGGTTTTGGAGGCAGAGCTCAGGCGATGATGCAAGCAACGGGGAGTGGCTGTAAATACAGATGAAGCTTTCCTGGCTCACCTGCTGCTAAACTCCTGCTGTGCGGCCCGGTGCCTAACAGGCCATGGATGGGTGCCAGTCTGTGGCCCTGAGGTTGGGGACCGCAGCTGTAGAGAACCAAGCAAATGGTTGCAGAACCATTTGGTAATCACTACCATTTCCCCAAAGGTAGCCGGTTCTAGTTGTTTGCTTACCCATGTGTATGGTGTTAGCCTGGAGGAAGGACAATTGGATTTTTCTTAATGGCATGTTAGTTTATTTGGCCTGATGCCAAAATCGCACCTCCTAGAATAACGAATTGAATCACACACTGCATGAGGCAGATAGAAACTAGAAATTTTATTTAAAAGTCGAGTTATCTCATGCATTGGTTTCCAGAAGTTTCAAATAATCTTGAAAATGTAAACCCAAATCCCATTCTAATGCCCTCTGTGATGTCTTTAAATTTTGGTCATAGCATTTAAATAAAGGTAACTGGGATTTTAAATTGGTGCATATAGGTGGTAGGTACACAGCAAATATGAATTTTTTCTATTGCATGATACCAGCAGGCAGCAGCAGAATAAACCATGTATTTTCCCTGAATTTGGACCATGTGGGTTGTTGCCTTGATTTTGATTACAATGCTGTTGTTTGATAAAATACTGAATTTTGCCAGAATTAATTCTTGGTACTTTTTCTTCCTCCATAATTAATATAGTTATTGAGATTATAACCCTAGATAATTATCAATGATAATTTGATTTTAAACTAAAATATTATAAAATTGAAAATATTCCTCAGAACACAATTATATTATGAGAAATACAATGCTCTCACTTTCAGTAAATTTTTTTGTTTGTTTTTTCTTTTTAGAGATGGGGTCTTGCTATGTTGCCCAAGCTGGTCTCAAATTCCTGGCCTCAAGTCTTTAGACTCCCAAAGTGCTAGGATTATAAGCATGAGCCACCGTACCCAGCCAAGCTTTCAGTAAAATTTGTCCAGAATGCTATATTTTATGAATTTGTGTGAGCTTTTAGACAGTGGAATACATGGGTAGTTTTTACACTGAGAAATTAAAGGACAGCTTTAGATAATTATTATTTAGGTTCTTAAACATTTTTTTATAATAGCCAGACAATTGAGGTCAAAGAGAGGTTTGATAAAGAGTTATTTAAGGTTTTAACTTTATGCTGTGAATGTACACATATGTCAAAATATACTTCCAATAGTTTACTAAAATTATTTCTCAATTAACCATGCCCCCTTTTTAGAAAACAAATATAATAACACAAGCAAAAAAGAAAAAAATCCACAACCACACAATCTAGAGATAACAACTGTAAGCATATAAATATATGACTCTACATTTTTTAATATGAAATACCAAAAAAGACCGTACTTGAACAGATTTTCAAAAATTGTGAAAAAATTAGAAAAATATGACCATACTGGTGAATATTTTTAATAGAGAATATTTTTAATTATGACAATTTGTGTGTCTCCCAGTGCCTACACCTTGGGTGAAAAGTTTTATTTTAGACTGAGTCCGATTTTTGATATTTCAAATGGTTTATTTAAACTAAATTCCTTGGTTTTTGATAAGCCCCAATTAACTGTAATAAATCTCAGAAAATTCTAGGATCTCAGGGTGGAAACTGACTTTTAAAGTAATCCAGTTGACTCCTAATTCTAATGCCAGATGTCTTCTTCCATATTCTTGCTTGTAGTTATTAAGTCCAGGGTGATTGCCTTTGTTAATGAAATGCTGATTTCCTTTTGGGGATTACCCATGTTGAAATAATTTTGACTACTCAAAAATATTTCCTTATGTTGTTCTACAGTCTATATGATCTCTAGCTCTCAGAAACATCAGAGAAAGTCTAATTCTTCTCCTACAGGACAGCAGCCCAACCCCCAAATTAAACACAGCCATAAATTTCCCCTGTCCTCCTGGCTTCTTTCCCTGTGTTTTCTCTTCTTTAGCACAAATACTAACCAATCCCTTAGGCCCTCTTTATATTTCAAAGTTTCCAAATACCTGAAAATTTGTGTCATAAATAACAGATGTCATTATTCCATTATTATAGAAACTATCAGTTTTACGAAGGATGTCATTTAAATTAGATACAAACTTGTCATGGAAAATAATTGTAACATTTATTTTTCCTGGAGAGATAAAATTCAATGAATTCCTATATTGAAATTGGGTGATGTAATTTGCAATAGTTTTCTTTCAGTGATGTTTTATTGGGCTATTAAAACTCATACTTAATTCAATAAATTGAATTTTATAAGGTCTTCTTAGATTCGTTTGGTGTATAATCACTAGTTATTGGGCAAGTTCTTAGTTCCTTGACTAGCCCAGCACATTAACAATTTCACAAATTATCCAAACCAAGATCTGGCTCTTTTAATACACTGCATTTAAAGGCAAAAAGCTCCAAATCTGCATATTTAATTACAGAGTATTACCATTTCTATCCCTAATTCCTTAATCAAAACAGTCATTAGCAATGCAAATAATAAAGGAAATTGGATTACGAAGGAAGTAAAGAATAGTGATTCCAAAATCAGATAGCTGGTTTTAGAAAGTCAGGCTGAAGTTGGGCTCTATTTTATAATTCAAATAAACAATGCACCTACCTTGTTATAAGCCTTTTCAATAATAAGGATAAAGCACTAAGTATTTTTGTTTGTTTTGATGAAAACTTTACGGGAAATTCGTGGGTAGCAAAGAATTAAGTTATTACTTATCTTAACAGAATGACCTATATCAAATCACCCCAAATCAGGAACCCTGAATTTTAAGGAGTCATTTGAAAAAGTGGTTTTTGGTGGATTCAATCAATGCTATTTCTTTTCTAGGCCCTGAGATTTTCAGACCAGGGTCCCTGGAATTCAAATATTTTTATTTGAACTATTCAACTGAAAGCGGTGCTTTACAATGGAACATGAGCTCCAAAAAATTCATTGAGAAGAAGCAAAGCAGTACTTGGGAGAAATATTAATAAAGTTAATTAAAGCTCCTACTGAAGAAGCAAAGATTGGCAAAAGAGCCTATGTCAGCTCCCACCTCCAAGATAGTCTCACTCTGTGCCTGGGAGGCTGGTTAGATGCACTGGGCCTATGTCTGCATAATGCAAAAAGTATCTCTACTATTTAGATTTCTAGATTGTACATATTAGGTATATAAATATTAATAAAAAATTTCTGCCCTTAAATATTACATGTCACAGTTAGTATTCTGCACTCTCTGTTTAGATATCTGCTTTCCAATATTTGCTGCTAGAACTTTATTAATAAATTCGAAGCTTGTTTTTTCCCTATGTGTGAATTTTATCTAGAACACTGTATTCAAATAACTAAGGGGAAAAAAATATTGGCCCTTTACTTATCGATGGAAGATAGGAATGTAGCGTGTGCCCTACAGTTTTAGCAATATAAGATATTACTGAGATAAATGGAATTTTAGATACAAAATGCTTCATTTTGTGTTAAACATTGCAGAGGAATGTTTTACTATCTCATGGGGCACCAAGGTTCTCCATTATTGCAGAGCTAGCACAACGAAGTATCAAGAATGCTGAAGAAGAGCGTCCAGCATTGGCAGGAGACTTGAAGGCAGTGGTTCTCAAGGAAGCTGCCCACTGCGATCCCTGCAGGGGCTTCGAAGTACTGATTTCTGTGTCCTAGCTCTAGGCATTCTGATTTAATTGGTCTGAGCTGTGGCTCAGGCATTGGGATTTTAAAAGTTTCTCGGGTGATTCTAATGTACAGCCACGACTGAGAACAGCTGTTCTAAGATCTCCTCTGAGATTAGAAATCTCTTCTAATCTATGTTGACGATTTTTAAATCTATGCTCCTTAAAACAACAACAACAACAACAACAAGCTAGACCTGAAAAATTCTCTGGGAAAAGAGATTTTGTGGTCAAATAAACTCAGAAAGTACTAGGTATCTTATCATCCACTTGGAGAAATTTAATTCACCTTGACATGTTAAAGACAATGGTAAAGAAAAATCTCTAATTTAGGGTTTCCCAGAATTTTTAAGCAGGATCCTCATTTTTTATAACAGCAATTACGATCCCATAAAAGTAGCATTCTGTGGTCACACATCGGTTATGCCGCTTTAGGTTTTGTTGAGTTATTTCTGACCTCTGTGTTTTTAAAAAAAATTCCCACTTTTGTAACTTATCTATACATTAAACACAAAAGTGGACCAAGCTCTTCTTCATCATGTGGTCTTACATTGGTAATTTTTATATCTGTGTAGTTGCTGAATAAAGTGCATATTGGTATGAAGCCCACTGGAGATGAGGTTCTGCTCTGGGCTACTCCCTTTGGACCTGGTGTTTATTAATGCAAAGGACTGGGCATTAAGGCTGCCCAACTTTAGGGCCCAATTTCACAAAAAGTAGAAAAGGGCTGCCAATGTTGTTTGAAAGTTACCGTCTTACCAGTTGCTTAAACCTATTTGAATTGACACGCTCTGCAGCTTACATTATAAATTCCGTCTTTAAATACTTTTCCCTCTCTCACAACCCTGAAAGCATCATGGGATGTGTTTCTTTGCCTGGGGAGAGAGCTGGGAGGTGCGGGATGTGGAAAGAGAAGAGAATGGAGTGACGGAGGTTGTGAAGGTACAACCAAAGGGTCAGATCGAAGAGATGGTGAATTGGCCTTGGGGCTGGAGGAGGCAGTAGACACGTCATTTGTTACTTCTCCTTGGGTGGAGATGAAGATGTGACTAGAATATACACCCAAAAGCAAAGCTACCCATGCTCTGCTGACTTCGCATCTCAGGTGTTGTCTGATTCCATTTTTTGGCAGGGTGACATCTTGGCCTCCACTTACTCTCATTCCCGTCCCTTGGCTTCTGTAACCCTTTGTGCTCCGTGTTTTTCTCTTACGGCTTTGACTGCTCCTTCTGGTCCCCCTGGGTTGGGGAAGATACTCCCACTGTTTGTTCCTGTGGTGACCTGTTGTTCCCAGTTGCTTCCGCTATGGTACTGGCTCCAGGTCCTACAAAGGAGTCTTTAGTTTCATCTTCACTGTATTATCTTTATATTAAATATATAACACATATGATATCACTTTATATTAACTGCAGTATCTTTAAGAGTAGGATGTGTACTGTTTATTTGTGTTTCCCCAGACCAAGGCAGACACCTAATGGGGCATGAACAAATGTTTGTTAAACTAAATTAATTGATCAATGCCATAAACACTCACGAGATCCAATAGAGAAATGAAGGCCAGCAAGAAACATCACCAAAAGAAACGGTGAGTTATGTTTTTAATGTATGAATTCTTTTGTCACTTAAAAATGTCACTTTTTTAATTGTAGCACTGATGAATGTTTATCATAGAAGATCTGAAAAAGAAAGAAAAAAAAAAACAAAGAACATGAAAACAATGCACAAAGTAACCATCCAAAGATAACCATGTAAATAATTCTGTGTATTTTCCTTCAGGCCTTTTTCTATGCATAAGTAGGAGTATGTGTGTGTGTATTTTTTTTAATAAGAGAATTTGGATCATACTGAAAAATGATTCCATAACCTTTTTCATTCAATATTATATTCTTTCATTGGGCAAATATTTATTGAGGGCTTAATATACTAGGCACTATTTTAGGTTGTATTATAATAATTTATAAACCCCAATTCCCTTTAGTATATGAGAGAATCCACCCTGCCACCCTCACTGGTGTTAACTTGTATTTTCAGTGTTAAATATATTTGTCTGCCTATGTATTGCCTCATATTAGAATGTATTTTATTGTAGCAAATGTCTAACATCTACATTCTTATGTGAATATCTAATTTTTCCATTAATTTTTGTTAATTCTCACTGGATGTGATCATTTAGGAAATGTAGACATGAAAGGAAACCCCTAAAAATCCCATATTTAAGGGTTTTTTTTTTTTTTTTTTTTTTTGAGGATCTAAGTTGTATTTTAGCCTACTGTCAGAGGCCCTGGGGTTTTCAAAACGGCTTTTTGTTCATTGCTTTCCTGGGTTAATATATTCAGTTCAGGCGCTCACATCTAGTAGGGGTACACTAAGCAAGACAGATGTTCGGTATAAGTCCAATATTCTTCCAAGAATAATAACAGCATCCCAGGGGTTTCCACTGAGTGTGAAACCTTCCCTAAGACTTGGCATAATAATTTTTTGGGGAATCCTACACGAGAGTCTCTTCCTGAGTTTAACCCAGGTCAACCTATCTGAGTGTACTGTTCATTATGGAATGTTGTCTCTGTTTCTGGACATATTACTAAAAAAAGGTCCAGGTATCATTACAAAGAACAGCTTAAATTCTGATCACTAATAAAATGCTCACATTTCTGAAGGCAAATTATCAACTCGTTGAAAGGAAGACACTTGTCAGGACAAGATATGCCATTTGTAAAAGATTTCTAAGTGTTACCAACAGTAATCTAAATGATTCCATTTAGAATAATTTAATTTATTCAATTAAAGGAAAATAAAAAAATAGCTGCATATTCTCTATCTATCAGTGTCACCATGTTGAGGATGCAATAAAAAATTAAAGGGAGTTCAGCTGGTCTTTAGAGTAAGGCATCTTTGCTCTTGGTACAAGAAGTGACACTAGTGGATGTTTAGAGTGATTGTAAGTCTAGCTTTATGGCTTCCTTTGCTCTGCTCTTTTCTTTCCATAGTTTGCTTCTTTGATTTCTATAAACACACTGCTAAGAATTTATTTAACGTTTTTTGGTTGCTCCTATCATGTAGCCCAGAAATCAAAGAGCAGAGCTGTGTAGAGTAAATCAAGGTTTCTCAACCTTGGCACAACTGAGTGGGTGTGCATTGTAGGATGTTTAGCAGCATCTGTGACCTCTGCCCACTAGATGCCAGTAGCACTCCTCTCCCCTAGCTATGACAACACCAAATGGTTCCAAGTATTGCCAAATGTCCTTTGGGAGGCAAAATTGCCTCTGATTGAGAACCACTGCAGTAAATGTGTTTCAGTCTTACCGAAGGATCCTCCGCTTCATCTCTTGGCAGTTCATTCCATTGTCTGTCCAGCAATCAGAGTGGTCTCTCCTGAAAATAAGATCTTGTCACCTCTCTGCTTATAACAGTCCAATGGCTTCTTGTAAAATTTGAACTCCTTGTGGCCTCCCACACAGCCCTCCATGGTATCACCCCATCCTATCCTCTGCCTCATTGGCCACTCCTCTTCTCTCCTTCACTCTTCTAAATTGGACCTGATCACAGGTACCCCCAAGAGGTCTTCCCTGCCCACCAATTAATGCAGTCTCTCCGTTTCCACTGCTCTATTATATCATATGGCTTACTTTCTTTATAAGTACTTATTTCTACCAGATATTGCTTAGTACCTTTATTTGTTTGCTAGTGTATTGTCTTTTCCCAAGCACAGCTGAATGTAAGTTCCATGGGTGCAAAGGACACTTGTATTTTGTACACTGCTGCTTGTCCAATGCCTGGCATAAAGTCTAGCACTTCACAAGTGCTCAAAAAAATTATACAGTGAATAAATAAATAAAAGGACACAAATAGGCATGGGGAGTGACTCAGTATATATATGTGTGTGTGTGTGTGTGTGTGTGTTCACTTTTTCTGTATTCACACTTAAAAATTCAGTAATACTTCAGCTAGTCAGAAAGGTACAGAGAACAAAGTACTTCATCCTTATGTGTCTACTACCCAGATAACGAGATCTTGAATTGCAAAGGATGAAGTGTGCCATTATGTATTTGTCAGAATCAGAGTGCTTACGTGCACAATAGTTTACAAACAGATCATCAAGACTTCTTCATTCATATAAATCAACATTTATGCGTTAAGTATTCATTTAGAGTGAAATGCTGAAAATAGCAAGATTCGTTTCCTTCTATCAAGGGCCTCATCGTCTGGTGGGTGGGAGGGCAGGCACGGAAAAGGAGACCATCAGAGATAGTCTGATGCACGCGTCAATGTGAAACGGAGCACTGGGGGCTGGGTGAGCACATGAGAAACTCTGGAACAGACCGGAGCTGGAGTGCATGTATGTGTTGAAACTCAGGAGGAGCCTGGCTAGAATGCAAACTCAGAAAGAGTCCTCTGATGTATTTTTGTGGAGCAACGCTCCACCTGGGTGGTGAAAGGAGTGTGCCTACATATCCCTGCCTCACTGAGTGAGGAGGAGCTGCTGGCAAGAGCTGAGCTCCACGCCTCGGGAGCCTCCAGATTTGGAAGGCCTTCAGTTTCCTCACTTCTTTTGCTTTCTATTTTTGCCTTGAAATATGTGCACTCCTAGAGTTCCCTACTTCCAAAAAGCCTTCTGAGCCAGTAGGAAAAAAAAAAAAAAGAGATTGCTTTGGGGAATTTCCAAACATTTGTGGATTGCCATTGATTACTTTTTCACTGCAACAGTGAGGCAAACCTATACCATTAAGTGGTAATATAATATTGATATTCTACCCTCGGTGATGGGTCCAGTTCCAATATCATGCTCAAGCATTTCCTTTCATTTTTGAGCATGGCACTATCCAAGCAGGGATAGTGGATTTTCAGATATTTTCCGTAATTTCAAAAATGTGAGTAGGGTATTGAGGTGTGTGGTTAAATAATGGGAGTCCCATAAGAGTATTTTTTTAAAAAACATTTTTGGGAGTTTATGACTTAGTGAGTCCAGCACATTAGTTCTTCAATTGAATGGCTGAGTGGTTTAATCAGTTGGGTTCTTCATGGAACATCAACCAGCAGGACAGTGAAAATTCCTGTATTTATTGTGTTGCAGTATGACAAAAGAACTCAAAAGGCAAATATCTCTTGGAGTAATTTAATATCTGAGAGGCAATTCACATTCTTCTTGATTTGTGGGTGGGCAAGAAGCTATGCACTCTTTTCCCCAGTTACATTTTCCATGTGATTTCAAATACATCAGAGTCATGCAGATATTGTTCATTTGGGAGAACAGACACAGAGAGGAGCTCAAACAGAAGGTACTTGGAAGTTTTCTCTTCCTCATTCGAAGATGACTGAGTAATCATCCTGAGAATAAGACTCTTTCCTCTCCTCCAGCTCTGCTTAGAATTTTAACTATCCAAAGTAGAATGTGAGAGTGATTTGGCTCATTACTTCTTGGTGGAGAGGAAACCCCCTTCCCCACTTTTTTTGGGCAACATATGTGTTTCCAAATGGTGTACTGAGATGGATTTTTGCTTTTGTTGTTAGTTGAATTTATACGGGACTTTCTTAAACTGCTTTCATGATACCACGCGTCCCCCACAGGCAAAATGGTCACACACTCTCAGCAAGGCTGGAGCCTGGACTCGCCGGTAAGCAACTTCTCTTCTCCTCCGAGGATTAAAGATATCCACTTTCTCATCCATTCCTGCCCCCGTAGACACAAATATCAAACTCTGTATTGCTGGTGGCATTTGAAACAGTATATGCACAGTTCAGGAAGCATGACTGTTTACTCATTAATCACTCTGGGCCACCAGTCAAAATATTTTCTCTGCAAAAATGCCTTTCCTATTTTGTACCAATTAATATTGGATGGAACTCAAGAGTCACAGTTAATCTGTGGCAAAGCTTTTATTTGCTGTCAGGCATGCAGACATGAAAAATGCTCAATGTAATATTTTAATTAATAAAAATATGCTGAGAAGTGTATTTTTCTGAAGTAGACTTTTATTGCACTTCATTACATTTCCAAATTTAATGGATACATATATTATGTCCTGTCACCATGGGAACCACATCAAGACAGGATTTTTATAGGCTGTTGGATATAGTTATAAAACTCTCACAAAGACAAAATTGTTTCTTATAAGTTTAAAAGAAGCTGTGCTCATTTACAGTATGTATAATTTACTGCAGAGCTCGAGGCAATAGAGAGGGTCTTTTTGTGATTTAGAGACTAACACTTCTTTTTATGAAGCTCTTAAGTGTTAATTATTTCAGGTCTGTGTTCATGAAGATATAACTTGGCTTATTGTGAAAGCCAATAAAAAAACATACAAACTTTGTGTAACAGATGAAAACGACAAAATTCTTTTTTGTAACTATGTAGAAAACAAAGCATTTTTAAAAGTAAAAATTTCCAAGCATACATAAAAGTAGGAACTTAAATGAACCCCAAGATCCAGCTTAAATAACCATCAAAGTTATACTGTAACTAATCTATCCCCTTGAAAACACCACTTTTTATGGTCGAAGTATTTTAAAGTAAACCCTAGACATTATATCATTTTACTATCAAATACTTTAGTATGCATTGTGAAAAAAGGAGGGGACAAGAAAAGGACCGCATGGTGAACAACTTTCTATAGTCAATAAAAAAATATCATAAAACATTATGACAGAACAAAGACCAAACATATAGTTCCTACCAACAATTTAAACAGGCTTACCTCACATATTACAAAGAAAAAGGGGATTTTCAGATTGTCCCCCAAAAGCGAATTCTTGCTCTACAATGTTTAAAAGGGACATACCTAAAATTAAATGATTTTTGAAGGTTAAAAATAAAAGCATAGGCATTGCAAATTTAAAAAAAAATCAGGGGTCTTGGTATATGTGAGATAGGATTATGGCCAAAACACATTAAAACAGATAAAGAAGGATATTTTATATTCCTAAAGGTGGCAAATCACAAAGACAATGCAAAAGTTATCTTACCATCCAATAACACAGCAACAACTTTCAAAATGCAGAAACTACTAGAGATGGGAAATAGACAAACTGATAATAGGCGTTTTTAACACATTTCTCTCAATTCTGTGGAAGTCAGAGGACAAACCACTAGCAAGGTTAGAGAAGGCTCAAATAACATAATCAACAAGGTAAAGCTAATATCTCTGAAATTTGAACCCTGATAATAGAGGTTGTGCCTTCCTTTTATGAAAGAGTCTTTGAAACTGAAATTAGTGAAAGCTGATGGAGGAAAAAAAATCACAGAGTTTTGAACCCTGGCTTAACATTCTGCAGCACTTTGCAAGTTAGTAAATGTGTTCACATTTTCTATTCAAAATTATTTATGCATTTTCCATGTTCCATTCACATGGCCTGCCCCATCCCAACCAGAGATCTATTCTGGCTATGCATGAATTTCCATATTAAAAGCAAGCATTAGTGCTGATTTTTAGATCAGACAGCACTTGGAATATTTTTCCTCAAAAGTTTCCAACTTTAACTTCCAAGGAACTATCGAGTTTAGCCTCATGTGAGCTTTCTGCCTTTTTAAAATGCCAGTAGAGAAATGTGAGATTTCACAAACAGGGGGATTGCTTTTCCATCTGTCACAGCCCATGACTGACATGTGCAAGGGGCTTTTTAGTTAAACAGACAGGTAACTTTTTTTTTTTTTTAAACAAGATGAAGGATTACCCTGTTTCTTACGGGGACTACTTCCTTTTTTGTTCAAAGACTCCCTTCCCTAAAAGAACTGACATTTACGATGGAGCTTTGGGAGGCTAATTTTCCTAGGAATGCAACATTCGTTTAAATGTACTACCTTTAGGATTTTTGGGGTCGCTAAGGTATAACATTCTGTTTTCCTCCCAATTTTCATAAGATGAATAAGAGTGAGTGATCGGGAGCATAGATTACATCACAGCAGCCAATATTGGTTGTAACGGGATTGCAATTGGGGACTAGGAATCTATAAAATGGTACAAAAACTGCCGTGGGAAATGCACAGGAACTCAAAGTCACTTTACTTAAGTGGCTGGCTGTGCTGCTACCTTAGCATTTATTTATTTGTTTACTCTTGTGATTTTCTCATTTGTTTTTTGTTTTGTCTTAATACCTTGGGGCTGTGAACTGCTGAAAGTGAAATTTGCAAATATAACAAAGTAGCTGTGAATGTGGAGTTTTGGAGTCAGATTGTTCTGAGAATTAGAACCACTTTCCAGCAATGTGACCACAGCAATTTACTTCAATTCCCTGAGCTTCGTAGTTACCTCCTGTAACATGGAAAACGTAGTAATATAATGGAGTTGGAGTGAAGATTCAATTGAAGAATTTTTGTGTAATACTTAGCATAGCGCCTAAATACATTAAGCATTCTATTGATACTAGACGCTATATTAATAATTATAATATTATAATAATATTTAATTAAAGGTAATTGAGGAAACTGAGAAGCTGCTATGTGACTGAAAGTGAAAATGAGGCTTTTTAAAATAAGTTTTTTATTTTTAATTTTGGTTAAAATAATAACTTAAATTTACCATCTCTGTGTCTCTTCAGGTTCCTCATGTCTGTGACAGTTTCTTAGACTCCTTGTTTTTGGTGGCCTTGACAATTTTGAGAAGTACTGGTCAGGTATTTTGTAGAGTGTTCCTCATTTGGGATTTACCTGATGTTTTCTCATGATTAGACTTAGGATAGAACACACGCTATCGTGACATCATTGTTCATGTTGACTTTGATTACTCTCAGGTAGTGTTTGTCAGGTTTCTCCACTGTAAAGTTACAAATGTTTTTCAATTTCCTAACAAAATGATGTTGAGAATCTTTTCGTATGCCTTACTTGTCTTCTATATATCTTCCTTGGTGAGGTGTTGGTTCAGATATTTTGCCCATTTTTAAAAATTGAGTTGTTTGTTTCCTTATTGTTTTTAAGAATTCCTTGTATATTTTGGATGCAAATCCCTCATCAGATATGTGTTTTACAAATATTTCTTCCCAATCTGTGGCCTGTCCATTCATTCTTTCAACAATGTCTTCTAGAGATCAGAATCTTTTAATTTTAATAAAGTATTAATACAGTTAATCCATTTTTTTCTTTCATGGATTATGCTTTTAGTGTTGTATCTAAAAACTCACCACCAAACACAACTTCACAAAGATTTTCTGATTTGCTCTGTTCTAGGAGTTTTATGGTTTTGTATTTTACATGTAGCATGTAGGTCTATAATGTGTATTTAGTTAATTTTTGTAAAAGGTATAAGCTTGGTGTCTAGGTGGTTTTTTGTTTTTGTTTTTGTTTGTTTTCTATGGACATCCAATTTCTGCAGTACCATTTGTTGAAGTGACTGCCTTTTTCTCCATTGCATTTCCATTGCTTTGTTTTCAAAGATTAGTTGACGATGTTTGTGTGAACCTATTTCTGAGCTATTTTGATTTATGAGTCAATTCTTTCATCTAAATACCACATTGCCTTGATTACTGTAGCTTTATAGCAAGACTTGAAATCAGATAAGTGTAAATCCTTCAACTTTGTTCTTCAATACTGTGTTGGCTATTCTCAGTCTTTTGCATTTCCATATAAATGTTAGAATCAGTTTGTTAATATCTACAAAATAGTGGATTTTAATAGGGATTTCATTAAATCTATAGATTGTTTTGTGAGATACTGCCGTATTAACAATATTAAGCTTTCTAATCCATAAACATGGAAAATTCCATTTATTTAGATTTTCTTTCTATTTCTTTCATCCGAATTTTCAAATTCTGTGTAACTCCATTTGCAAGTGCAATTATAACACTTGTAAACAAGTGTTGGTAAGGATGTGAAGAAAAGGAAACTCTTGTACGCTATTAGGGGAAATGTAAATTAATACAGCCATTATGGGAAGCACTATGGAGTTTCCCCACAAAATTGAAAATGGAAATACAATATGATCCAGCAATCCCATTACTAGGCATATATCCAAAGGAAATGAAATCAGCACATCAAAGAGATATCTGCACTACCATATGCACTGCAGCATTATTCACAATAGCCAAGACATGGAATTAACTTAGGTGTTCATCAAAGGAAGGATGGATAAAGAAAACATGGCATATGTACACAGAAGAATACTATTCAACCTTATAAAAGAAGGAAATCCTGTCATTTGTGACAACATGGAAGGACCTGGAGAACATTATGCTAACTGAAATAAGTCAGGTACAGAAAGACAAATACTGCATGATCTCACATATATGTGGAATCCAAAAGAGTTGAACTCATAGAAGCAGAGAGTAGAATGGTGGTTATCTGGGGCTGGGGTGGAGAAAGGTGAGTTGGGGAGACGTTGATCAAAGGATACAAAATTTCAGTTAGGAGAATAAGTTTAAGAGATCTATAGTATAACATGGTGATTATACTTAATGAATTGTACACTTGAAAGTTGCTAAGAGAGCAGATTTTAAGTGTTCTCACTGCAAAAAAATAAAAATGTGAAGTAATGCTTATGTTATTAACTTGATCTAGCTATCCCATAATAAATACATATTTCAAAACATGTCGTACATCAAAATA
Source organism: Indri indri (assembly GCA_004363605.1). Classification (NCBI taxonomy): domain Eukaryota; kingdom Metazoa; phylum Chordata; class Mammalia; order Primates; family Indriidae; genus Indri; species Indri indri. Next base: position 9,502 of record RJWJ010022244.1, on the reverse strand, counting down.
TGTACAATTTTGTGAATTTAAAAGACTAAATTTGAAAATAAAAATAAAATGACATATCTTAAAGAAAAAAAATATATATATATATGTTTTTTTTTTTTTTTTTTGAGACAGAGTCTCACTCTGCTGCCCTGAGTAGAGTGCCGTGGCATCAGCCTAGCTCACAGCAACCTTAAACTCCTGGGCTCAAGATATCTTCCTGCCTCAGCCTCCTGAGTATCTGGGACTAAAGGCATGCGCCACCATGCCCGACTAATTTTTTCTATATATTTTTAGTTGTCCATCTAATTTCTTTCTATTTTTAGTAGAGATGGGGTCTCGCTCTTGCTCAGGCTGGTCTAGACCTCCTGAGCTCAAACGATGTGCCTGCCTCAGCCTCCCAGAGTGCTGGGATTACAGGCGTGAGCCACCACGCCCAGCCAAAAAAATCAATATATTTTTAAAAAGAATTCATTGACTAGTAGAAGGACACATGTATGTACACAACTAAATGCATTTCAGTGGTTTATATGCCATGATAGAAACATACATGGGATTCACTGGGCACAAAAACAGGAACGGTCAGTTCTACAGAATGGGATGAAATTTCATGAAGTGTTTCATGGAGGGGATGACACTTGAACTGAAAATATGAACAAAGAGGAAAGGAAGCAGAGAAAATAAGCTGGTCAACTACAGAAGAGTGAAACAGCATAGCACATTTATATAAAAAAATACAAAATAATTTTGTAATTTTCCACATATAGCCCCTGTACATGTTGTATTAAATTTAAACCTAAGTACAGTTGGCCCTTGAACAACATGGGTTTGAACTGCATGGGTCCACTTATAAGTGGATTTTTTTTTCCAACCAAATGCAGGTCAGTAGCGGGAATTAGAAATCTGGGTATGTGAAGGGCTGACTGTATACTCGGGTTCTGCAGGGCCAAGGCAGGACTTAAGTATGTGCATATTGTGATATTTGGATTTCTGCTGAGGGTCCTGGAACCAATCCTCTGTATACACTGAGGACAAATGTATTTCATTTTCTTGGTGCTATTATAAGTGGCATTTTTAAAATTTAAATTCCAATTGTTCACTGCTGATATATAGGAAAGCAATCAACTTTTGTATATTAACCTTGTATCCTGTGACCTTGCTAAACTTGCTTATTAGTTCGAGGAGTCTTTTTGTGGATTCTTTGGAATTATCTGCATAGACAATCATGTTGTCTGAGAATAAAGGCAGTTTTATTTCTTCATTTACAACTTATATACTGTCTGTCTCCTTTTCTTATCTTATTGCACTAGGACTTCTGGTAGGATGTAAAATAGGACTGATGAAAGAGGACGTCATTGCTTTGTCCCCCTTTTTAGAGGGAAAGCACCCACTTTCTCACTATTAAGTATAATGTTAGCCATAGGCTTTTTGTAGATTTTCTTTATCAAGATGATAAATTTCCTCTTATTCCTTAGAAATCTTATCATGAATGGGTATTGGCCTTTTCCAAATTCTTTGTTCACATATAATGATGTGATCACATGATTTTTCTACTTTTGCCTGTTGTGGTGAATTACATTGATTTTTGAATGTTGAACCAGCCTCGCATATTTACACTTGGTCATGGTATAATTATTTTTACACATCATTAGATTTTATTTGGTAATGTTTCGTTGAGGATTTTTGTACCTATTCATGAGCGATGTTGGTTTTTAGTTTTCCTGTCTTGTAATGTTCCTTTCTTTATCTGGTTTTGGTATTGGAGTTAATGCTGACCTCACAGAATTAGTTGGAAAGTGTTCTATCCACTTCTATTTTCTGAAAGAGATTGTGCAGAATTGGTATCATATCTTCATTAAATGTTTGGTAGAATTCAAAAGTGAAATCATCTGGGTCCAGTGCTTTCTTTTTTTGGAATGTTTTTAATTATCGATTTAATTTATTTAATGGATAGAGTAAAAGTTGGCCTTATTAATAACCTATCTAACAGAAAGGAAGGGAAATAAACTCACAGCACAACTACCCTTTGTTAAAACACCTGTGGCCTAACTTGTTACCTCTAAGTATTCTTTCCCAGCTTCGAAGAGCCCTAAGCAGGCAGTAGGGGTGTGAACTCCCTGCTCTAGCTTTCTGCCCCTGTTCCTGCCAAAAAAAAAAAAAAAAAAAAAGCAGATTCCAAGGACTCAGATAAGCTGGTCTCACAGAGAAAAGAGAAAAATAAAGAATTCTGTGACATCTCACAGCCTCTTCTGTTATCAGTCTGCTTATGCAGAGAAGAAAAAAGCCATTTTTAACATGTAAAAGCACTAAGCAACTATCCCTCAGCTGCCCAGCATTTTCACTCCTTCCTCTGTGTGCTGTGGCCTCTCTCTCTCTTTTTTTCTTTCTCAGAAACATAAATAAACTTTACTTCTATATATCCTAATCATTATGTGAGAAATCTTTCTGTAGTCGTGCCGAGAGCTCCTTGTGAGGTCCCCACCCTAACATAGAGGCCTATTCAGATTATCTATTGCTTCTTATGAGTTTTGATAGTTTGCATTTTTTATCTGTTATCAAATTTGTGAACACAAAGTTGGTCATAATATTCTTTTATTATTCTTTTAATATCCATAGTATCAATAGTGATGCCCTTCTTTCATTTCTGCTGTTGGTAAATTTGTATCTTCCCTCTTTTCTTCCTGGTTAACCTGGCTAGAGGCTTATTCATTTTATTGATCTCGAATAACCAGCTTTTGGTTTTATTGGTATTCTGTATTGTTTTTCTGTTTTCAATTTCATTGGTTCCTGCTTTTTATTATTTCTTTTCTTTGCTTGCTTTGGGCTTCCATTCTTCTTTCCCTAGTTTTCTAAAGTGGAAGCTCAGATTATTAATTTTAGATCTTTTTTCCATTCTAATATATGCATTCAATGCTATTTATTTCCCTCTAGGGACTTATTTCACTGCATTGATGTTTATGTTTGATGAGTTGTATTTTCATTTTCTTTTAGTTCCAAATATTTTTGAATTTATCTTATTCTTTGATCCATGTGCCATTTGGAAGTGTGTTGCCTAATCCCCAAATATTTGGGCAATTTTTTAGCTTTCTGTTATTGATTTCAAAACATACAAAAATAAGTGTAAAATTATGTAATGTAACAATGTATGACATTGGTTGGACTTGATGTGTTGTAAACAGGAAGTGATTTATCTTTTTCTTGTTGCCTTTAAACACACTTTGATGAATTACCTTTTTTATCCAAAGAAGGTATCTTTGGCATGTCCCATATGTCTTTAATTGACATTTTTTTGGAGAAAATTTTAGATTTACATACAGTTTTAAGCAATAATACAGAGAGAGCCCATATACTCTTTACCCATTTTCCCCAATGGTAACATTTTATAAAACTACAGCATAATGTCACAACCAGGATATGGATATTCATAAAATCCACTGATCTTATTCATATTTTACAAATTTTACTTATTTCATTTGTGGGAGCATGTGTGTATATGTGTGTGGCTATGTCTTTAATTCTATATAATTTTATCACATGTATAGCTTCATGTATCCACAACCATAGTTAAGATATTAAACGGTTTCATCACCACGATGTCCTTTGAGTCATCCTTTTGTAACAACATCTACCTCCCTGTCTGTCCCCCGCCTTTAAACCACTAATATGTTCTCCATTTCTAAAAATTTTGTCATTTCTAAAATGTTCTGAAAGTATAATCATGTATATAACATTTTGAGATTGGCTTTTTCATTCAGCACCACTTTATGAAAATTAATCCGAGTTCTTCTTTACCAATAGCTTGTTCCTTTTTATTGCTGAGTAGTACTCCACAGTTTGGATATACCACAGATTGTTTAATCATTTTTAACCATTCACTTGTCAAAGACATCTCACCTGTTTTCAGTTTTTGTCCCTTACAAATGGACGTGGAATAGGCATTTGTGTACTGGTTTTTGGGTGAACATAGTTTTCATTTCTCTGAGATAAATATCCAAGAGCACAGTTGCTGAGTTGTATGGTAAATGCATGTTTAGTTTTTTAAGAAACTGCTGTATAGTTTCTAAAGTGGCTGTACCATTTTACATTACTACCAGCAAAGTATGAGTGATTTTGTTTCTCCTCATCCTTGTTAGCAATTAGTGCTGTCATTATTTTTTTTATTTTGGCCATTTAGCCTGTACACATTTTAGGTGTGTAGTGATATCTCATTGCGGTCTTATTTTGCATTTTTCTGATGCTTAATGATGTTGACTGTCTTTCACATGCTTATTTTCCATCTATATATACTCTTCCTTGATACATCTGTTCATGTCTTTTGACAATTTGTGAATTGAATTGTTTTTTTAATGTTAAGTTTTAAGAGTTTATATGTTCTAGATACTAGTTTTTTGTTGAATGAGTGGTTTGCAAATATTTTCTCCCAGTCTGTATCTTTTCTTTTCATGTGGGATTTCTTAGAGAAAAATTTTTTAAATTTTGGTGAAGTCCAATTCATCAATTTTTATTTTTATGGATTGTACTTTTGTTGTCAACTGCACTATCTGGATTACTATAGTCGTACAGTCAGCCTTAGTATTCTTAATATTAGGTAGAGTGATTCCTTTGACTTTAGTCTTTTTTAAAATCAAGATTGTTTTAGCTGTTCTATGGCATGTGCCTTGACATATAAATTTTAGAATAAGATTGTCTATGCCTACAAAAAGCTTGCTGGAATTTTGATAGGAATTACACTAAACCTATTTGGGGAGAATTGACATCTTTACTATGTTGAGTCTTTCAATCCATGAACACAATATGTCTCTCCATTTATTTAGGTCATTGATTTCTTTAATCAGAATTTTATAATTTTTAGCATATAGATTCTACACGTTTTGTTAAGTATATGTCTAAGAATTTAATTTTCATTAGCACATTTGTAAATGGTATTGTTTTTAATTTCAGTTTCCACATTTTCATTGTTAGCATATTGAAATAAGAATGATTTCTGTGTAACGTTGTTTCTTGCAATTTGCTTAACTTGTGTATTAGTTCTAACAGATTTTCTTAGATACTTGGAATTTTCCATGGAGACAATCATGTCTTATGCAAATAGGGGTGGTTTGGTTTTTCCCTTCTAATCTATTTGACTTTGCTTCATTTTCTGGCCTTACTTACTGCTCATAACATTTTGTATAACATCTAGACATTTCAAAAGTCTGTTTTCAGGTATTAAGAAGTCCATACCAATCTTAATAAAAGCTTTAACCTTTTACTCAGTTAAAAGTTTTTTCTCTCTTTACCCAGCTTGGACCAGACCTATGACTCCCCAGACCAGTGGTAGGGAAGGGAGATGCTCTTGCATTCTCCTTGCTCCCTTTTCTCCTCTCCTCTACCTTGTATTTGGCAGCACTTACCTTATAATTCTTTCCCTCTCTAATAGACTGCTGTCTAGCATCTGCTCTCTAGTAGACTTCCTGTTGGGTTCTCATGGCTCAGTAGGTAGCCCTGTGGAGCAAATTCTTTTAAAAACATTCTAGCCTAGCTACTTCAACCACATTCATTTGACCCTTGGGAAAATACTGCACATTCTTGTCCTTCCAAATTCAAGACATGCAAGCATCTTCTGTTGCTGCCTTCTCTTATCATTTTGTTCCCAGGGAAAGCTCCTGCCAACTTCTCATCTCCAGAAGAATCAGGCTCAGCTCTTTATGCCCTCTTCTTTGACTTCGGGGAACACATGTAAGGTTTCCTCAAGAATTCATAAGCTTCATTCAAGTAGCAGCATGGGGCAAGTTCTATTTTCTACTGCCAAGAAAGCAACTAAACATGGAGCTGGCTGGTAGTGTCATCTATTTAAACAATTCACAATCTCTTTGAAAGGTCTGTGGGGACCTTTCACCTGGCCAGAGACAGAGAGGAAGGAAAAGGATAGGATAGGCACAACATCCCACATTCTCTGCATCTGCAATTTCCTGTCAAATAAATGTTTGTCTTCTTCTAGATGACTACCATGGCTTCATTTAAATAAGCAGGCATTGAATGGACTAATTTTGATCATTGTTAGCATGTCCTTAGATTATGTGTCTAGCATTTTGCTTTACAATGTATAGGTCAGTCATCATTTATTGCTAAGATTCAGGGCCTCATCTGCATTTTGCAGACATGAGGAAAATTCTATTCAGCATCCTATTACATTGTGATTGATGTTATGATTTAAAGATACACTATAGTGGAGAGGTGGGCTTTATGCTTGTGTGGGGAAGGCTTTGGAAGTCTTTTCTGAGGAAATGATGCTTGAGTTGAGATCTTAAGGATAAGTAAGTATTAACTTGGCAAGGAGGGCAGAGGAATACTCTAGAAGGAAGAGACATGTGGCCAGGAACATGACACTTCCAAAAAATGGAAACAAAGCCAGTGTGACTAGAGATCAGAAAAGGAGGGTGTTTTATGTGAAGGATATGGTATTTTATCCTATTAGCACACAAACAGGGAGCCTGTCACCATTTCATGGAGGCTGGCAGAAGACACGAGACTCCAAGGTCAAAGACAAAGGACTCTGTTGCTCATGACACAGCAGGTAGCAGGAGCTGGATGTTTGTATCAGTTTCCCCTCACCCTCACCCCAAGTCCCACAGAGGCAATGAGGAAGGGTGCAGGTGGAGCTGCACACACAGTGACTTTGCATCACCATTGAAGAATCCTGAGCTTTGGGAATCCAGATCTTTTAAAATGGGAAGTAAATGTCTGTGACATTTGATCTTTGCCTGACCTTTGATCTGGAAGGAAATGTCTGTTTTTATACTGTACATGAAGCAAACCTGCCTTCTGCTTCAGAGAGAGACTCTATCTAACTTCTAGGACAGTTCTCTATACTCCTGAAAAGGTAACCTAGGACAAAAGGGCAGCTGTTTTCTCTTCTCACAAGAAGTGCAGAAATGCGAGAGACCCATGGAGAACTGTCTCCAATAGGATGCAGAAAGATGAAACTGAAGAATTAGATATGGGCCCAACCAGGTCATGTAGGCTGTAATAGGATATTCCCCCCATTATCCTAAGCATGACAGATAAAGGCTTTGAGCTGTGGTAGCATGGTGAGCATTGGGTGTGTTGTCATTCTAACACCAAATTGCCTGCAGCTGTTCTGAATCTCAGTGTGCACCTTGCTCCTGTGCCTTGGCATATGAGGTTCCCTCTGCCTGGGACATCCTTTCCACTGCTTGTCTTTTCTAAATACCAAGTGGTCTTATCCTTTAAGACACAGTGCAAGCCTCCCTCTCTGCCATTTTGCTTATCCATTTCCCTGGTCTCTCCTACCTCCTGGATCAGTTTAGGTGACTCAGTTTTTAGCCATCTTACCAAATCCTCCTATCTGTTCATTGCTTTTGTGGACCAGTAAGCAAAATTTCCTCCAGTTTAGATTCTAAGATATTTCCAGAGAAAATATGTTCCTCATCCAGCAGATGAAAGAGAATCATCAACTACTAGGCTCTAGTTTTCATCTGGTTTGTATGAGCAGAGCTTTACCTTAATTGTCATACAAACTGCCTCTTTGAGAAACTTCCTGACAAGTTTTTCCCAAACTTTGCAGGTGGAAAGGGTAGCTGGTAAGTAAAAGAGAAGGAGGGTTAAATTCTTAGACTACAGCTTTTATAAATCCAGATTTGTACAGATAATAACTCAACAAAAGTTAAGCGAAACCCCAAACAAAACCATGCTTCCATTTGTTTATATAGACATTGTCAGAAACAGCCAACATTCTGTACTTTATGCCTATATCAGGCATATTTCATTTATTCTATTCCTTCATTTCCTTCTGTATCTGCATTCTTCAAATGGATTCCCTACTGTTTAGGTGGCTAAAGACAAATATAGAATTGAATATCTGCATATGGGTAGTGCCTGGGTTTGTAACTCTATCCTCATTTTCATCAAGACATTGAAAGGCAGAAGTAAAATCTTGGAGCATGAAAATGCATAAATACTCATCCTTGTCAGAGCCTCCTGGGCATATTCCTTCAACAAGGCAAACAATTTTTGGTCCAGGTGACTATATTCATCTCTAAGCCAATTCAAACCAATTTAGCAAATAAAATTTTATGAGATTTTGTCACAAGCTTCACCAAAGGCCAATTATGAAACATCTACTTCATTTCCTTCAGCCATTGATTTTCTAATTTGTTGGCAAAAATCTATGGCTTCAGTCTAAAGTGATATTTTCTTTATAAGTCCATCTTTTCTTTTGCTTACGATCCCATTGTGTTCTAACTGTTTAAAGATTTTTCATTTTATTATATTTGTTTCATTATTTTGCTAAGGTGGAATTCTGAATTATAACAGCTAGCTCAGCCAATCTTACCTGCTCTGTGGAATGAGACCAAATCTGTTTTTCTCTAATCATATGGTGTGCCTTGAGTACTTCGTTTAAAGACAATTATAAGCAATTCAATAGATGTTTGCTAATTTTCTTATTATGTCAGAATGTATATCATCCAGACCAAATGTTTATGTTCACATTTACTCAGAGTTCTCCCCACCTGCATTTTGCCAATACTTATTTTGCATTGTCACCATTTTTCTTATTGCTCAAGTTTATTTTTCTAATTTGACTTGGTAAACAGGAGTTGAAAAATGGCTACAATCACTTAGCTAAGTTTAGAGTCATAATGATTTGGTACTCTATCTTTTTATTAGCAGACCTGTCTTCTGTAGAGTTTATATTTCTCCCCTGGTATGTTTGTTTAATGTTTTTTTTCCTTCTATTTCCTTTTCTTTGTCTCTTAGTAGCTTTAATTTTATTCTGGATTTTCACTCACGTGATCAATTCTGGCCACACTCTCTAACATAGCAGGTATTTTTCCTTTCCTTGGCTGTCCCTCTCTGTGGGACCATAAAATAAATTACAGGCATTAATTTTTATGAGTTGGAGTCTAAAGTTAAAGAAAACTGTCAACAAGAATTACACAAATGACTGTAATCATTTGCCTTGATAAGAACTTAAGCTTTTAGATGTTGGCACTTTTAAATCCTATCTGCAAGTATAAAGACAATCTTCACTTGGCACAAATTGGGCATTGTAGAAAATTGCAATGGTATTTAATATGTTATGTAAGGCAAGTGAGAGAAAATGAAAGGGAGGAAATCAATCCATGTGTAGATATCGTGACTGACACAGTTACACCCTGTAATCTAAAAGTTAGAAAGTACACTGTATAATGCAGGCCTTGAGAACTGGTTCATAATAAAAATAGTAATTAAGACAGACTCAGTGTATGGACTCTTTCTTTGAAAAAAAAATCTTACCAGTTGCACACATGATCCCATGCTTTTTAAAATGAGATTGATAAAGGTGGATGATTACTCAGGGTGACCACACACACCACCATACACACAAGGAAACCAAGGCTAGCTGGGTAAGATTGGCCAGGGTCTTTCATCTGGGTGGAGACAAAGCTGAGACTGTGACCTGGGCCTTCTTCCCAGACCATTGCATGTTGCACATGTGGATATGGCTGCCTGGTCAGAGACATTCCAGAAGTCCAGTTTGGCT
>RJWJ010022243.1:0-27045 GCA_004363605.1 Indri indri | reverse complement strand
GTTTGTAGATCACTTGGTGTATTATAGACATGTTAAAAATATTAATTGTTCCAATCCATGAACATAGTATATGTTTCCATTTTTTGTATGTGTCTAAATCAATTTCTTTCATCAATGTTTTATAGTTTTCAGTGTATAGATCTTTCACCCCTTTGGTTAAATTTAGTACTAAGTATTTTATTTTTTGAGGCTATTGTAAATGGGACCTTTTCTTAATTTCTTTTTTAGAGAGTTCATTGTTAGCATATATAAATGCAGCTGATTTTTGATTGTTGGTTTATATCCTGCAACTTTACTGTGTTGATTTATTAATTATAATGATATTTTGGTGGAGTCATAGAAGTTTTCTGTATGTAAGACCATGTCATTTGCGAATCCTTTCTGATTTGGATGCCTTTTTTTTTTTTCTTGCTCTGGTTAGGACTTCCAGTAATATATTCAATAGAAGTTGTGAGAGTAGGTTTCCTTGTCTTGTTCCTGATCTTGAGGAAAAGCTTTCTGCTTTTCATCATTGACTATTATTTAAGTTGGGCATTTGTCACATATGGCTTTTATTATGTTGAGGTACATCCCTTCTATACCTAATTTGTTGGAAGTTTTTATCATGAGAGGATGTTGACTTTTGTCAAATGCTTTTTCTGCATCCATGGAGATGATTATATGATTTTTATCCTTTATTCTGTGATAGTGGGGTATCACATTTATTCCTAGATATTTAATTTCTTTGAAGCTATCATGAAAGGTGCTGCATTTTTTATTTGATTTTCGGCTTGACTGTTACTGGCGTATATGAATGCCACTGATTTGTGTGTATTGATTTTTGTATCCTGAGACTTCACTGGATTCATTTATCAATTCCAGGAATCTCTTGGTTGAATCCTTGGAGTTTTCTGGATATAATGTCATCTCATCGGCAAAGAGTGAGAATTTGATCTCTTCTGCCCCCATTTGGATGTTCCTGCTTTCTTAGGGAGGGCTGACTCGGCAGACAGAGATGGTTGGAAAACCACTTTTCCTTACTGTGTGCCTCAGATAGGGCAGGTGTCCTATGCCTTGAGGAATAGAGAAAGTAGTTTTCACTAATATACCCCCCTCTTAGTGACATAAATATATAATCTATGTAATTAATCCTTTCTGAGTATTGAAAAATTTGAGGGTAAACATACTACGTTTTCAGGTAATAACATGAAAGTGGTATATTGATGCCTCAGAAAACAACAATATAATTCAAAGTGAGTTTAATCAATGAATTCCACACTTTCAAAAAGAGAAAAGTAAGTAATAGAGGGCAAAACAACCCAGAAATACGAACAGAGGAAACTCACTAAAAATAAATACTACAAACATTTGAGAGGCAGATTGGTCTGTAAGCTATATATGTCATCTCTGTGACTGTCATTTTAAAAGCAAACATAATATTAGAAATGTGTTAGCAGGAATGAGATACATAAAAATAAGTATTTTGAGGATTCTTTCAACTCATACGACAATATCATATTTAGTTGTGAGAAGTAGGTACAAAACAAGACATAGAAAAAAATAGGAAGTTTCCATAGAAGATTTTAAAAAAGGTAAAATGCTCGACGGCAATGTTGAATAATAGAAAGTGCACATGTGTGCTTTGAAACACACAGATCTGGGTTGAAATATTAGCCCTATGGCATATTAGTTGTGGTATCTTAACCATGCTAGGTGACCTCCCCTAGTCTCCTTGCCTTGTCCATGAAATGAGAGCAGCTTTGTATTAGTGTGATGGAACAGATCACATCACGTCTGGTCCACGGTAACCACTCAAACATAAATACTGTCCTCACTCCCCGGGAAACATATTATTGAAAAATAGAACCTATAAGAAACGAATTAATTTGAAATTGTTTTGAATGAATAGAAGTGACTTAGCCCGCCCTCCCTTCCAATAAACCGCCTCTTAATACCCTCAAGAGTCTGCGCGGAAACAAATAGCCTTAAATTGCACCAATTTTCTTCTTGACTTCCTGGGAATATAATGCTGGAATAGGCCCCACATCTTAAGTGTCCAAACCAGGAAATCATGAAAAAACCACTGCAAGTATGTACCTCAGTGATTTAAGAATAACCCAATCTAATGTCTTCTGCAAGAATTTTAATCTTAGATGTGTTCTACATGGTTGCACAGACTGTTCCTATCAACTTACCTTGAGACTGAACTTCCCCAAATGTTCTTTGAAATATATTTGTCAATGGAATGTCATTATACATGTTAATTCCTAATAAATGTTTATTTTTATAGCTTTTACAATTGGGACAATCATACTGCTGTTTGTAACTCAAGTCCCAACTATCAAGTGATTGCTGACAATCCAGAGGGCTTGCTTTTCAAATACAAAAGAGACCGAAAAATCCTCAATGTGGACTCAAAGGTAATTCTGCTTTTACACTTAGTTATCTATGATTAGGAATTAATTAGGAATTAGTTATTATTATAAATTAATAAGGAAGAGTTTAGTGGGAATTTAAATAGAACTCACAAGCGAGAACACTTCTCCGTACGCAGCAGCAGAGTTGCATTGGGGGCCGTGGGCAGGGTGTCTGTTCACCTTGATCCTGGAGATGCCGGGTCACTTTTTGCTCTTCGGGGGCAGGTAAATCATTTAGGGAGGGAGGACCTCACATTTGTATCCAGATTTCTAATATCCTTCTGTATGTGTGACTAACGCTAAAAACAGTGTGGCTCTTAGTGCATTTCTAAGTGTTAACTTAGAAAACATATTTTATCTCAGTATTTTAAAGTCATGCCTCATGATATGTTGAATTTTCTCAATGGCAAATATTTACATTTTACATGTTTTCAATGACTGCATTTGCTTCATGCCCTTTTATCATGACTTGTCATGTGTCTGGGGATGAAAGTTGAAACTTTGCTCGAAGTCATCATGTGTTGTTTTGCTGGGGTTTTTTTTTTGTTCTTATTGTTTGATTTTTAATTTTGACAAATATGTTATTCATATGATAGCATCTGTCTAAAATCCAAAGGCAGGAAAAATATTCTTTCATAGTGAAAAAAAGAGAGAATTGTGTGATACATATGGGCCATAGACAGAAACAGACCAAAGGAATAGGGGAGTCGGCTTCTAAAATCGTTTCCAAAAGTTTTCAGAAATTCAAAGTCAACAATAAAAAAAAAAAAATCTTTGTTTCATATCTACTCAGTCCAGTTCTTTGCACATAAAAAGGTCGGATAAGTATGTGTTCAAAGGACAAATGAAGAAAGTTCTATAGCAACAAATAGATTATTATCTACAATGTGATTCAGCTCCAAATATCAGAAACCCCAAGGCAGTGATTTAAGCAGGGTAGAAACTCCTTTCTCTTCTGCGCGGGAGTCCAGACAGTGGCAGTCCGAGGTCACAATGGCAGCTCCGCAGTCCTTGGGACCAGGCTAGCCCTTATCCTCGGGAGCCAAAACAACCACCCTCATGGCAGAATGCAGGGGAGGGAGGAAAGGGTGGAAGGACATACCTCCTGCAAAAGAACACGACTCTTTTCTGGTCTCCGGTTTCTCGTTAGTGAAATGAAGTTACTGAATTAGAAAATCTTTAGGTCCGTATTTATGCATACAGAGTCTTTTGCTTTTAGAAGGCTAAACTATATAAAAGAAAAGATTTAAAGTTATTAGTACTTCATTGAGATGTGTGAAATAAATCTCTGAACCAGTTTTGAGCGATACCAAGGTATTTTAGGGCTCTGTTTTAACTCATGGTGTACTTCAAGAATGTTTGTCATGAACTGTAGTTTTTGTGGCCTTTGGGGGATCACTATCGAATGCAAACTGATACCTGAACATGGTTCAAATAACTTTAACTGAAACCCTCGCTTCCAAAATAACCAATCGTGAGATTTCAAAGACTTATTCAAAAATACATTAAATATAACATTTCCTATGTTTTTCCTGGAAGATTTTGATTATAATTTATGATTAGTCTGAAGGAAAGATTTTTTTTCTAAATCTTGGAGAAGCAACAAGGATTTAGCTAATGAGTGATAAGAATACAGAATTATTGGGTGAGATATCTGATGATATTTGGATGCTTGTATTTCTTTAAAGTTTATTTTAACTTTATATTTTTGAAGATAAAAATTAATAACAGATGTGCTGAAAGGAAATGCCGGTCTCAGCATCAGTAAGCAAAGTTCTAGACTCGACTTTACGATCATTGGCTGCATGGCTTTGATAAATGTACTTAAACCTCCGTAGGTTTTAATGTTCACAACTGAAAGATGAGGGTTTATTTTTTGTTTTGTTTTATTTTACTTTTTCTTATCTTTAGAGTCCCTCTAAAGCACCAGGCCCAATTTACAGAGATTCTGCCTCAACCAGGCCCAGAAGTACATATTTTAATAAGCAGCCAGTGTGATTCTGCTACAGATTGTTGACGAACTGCAATTTGAGAAAATCTTCTCCATAAAAAAGTCAATAATCTCAAGATATCTGGCACTCTATTCTCAAGTAGAAGTAGAATTATACTTATATATTTAAATTTTTATGGACTAGATGTAAAATCAGCATGTATATTTCCTATATAATTTCTTAACTTATTCAACCTCTTTAAAGATTTATAGTTCATGCATCCAACATAACATTTTTTATAGATCTATAGGAGAATCAAGCTGAAATGTCTATTTAAATAACTATAAATGTATAATAAGAATTACATTTTTGTACTCAATATTTTTTTAATAATTTTTCTTGAAATTCTAAGATGAACATCTTACTCTAAGCCCAGTGGTTAAAGTGCTGTAAAATACTGTAACCACATACGACTCAACTCTCCTTTTCTTTTCCTTCAAGTACTCTATTTGAACTACTTTATGCTTAAAATTAAAAAGGTCAAGATCCATGAAAGGTGGAAACTGTGATACACAGGATGCGTTTCCTTTGTACAACGCAGATGTAGACTCATTAATCCTGAAATGTTGTTCCCATGAAACACAGTTGTTTGCGAATGGCAACAGTGGAAAAAAAAAATTGCGCAGGTCCTACATTAAGTAATACGAGTTTATTGGTTAGGAAATTCCAAATGCAACAAGAGTTTGGTTGCATTGAAAACAGGACCACTGGCTTTAACTTCCCTGCAGCTGTATGACATCTGGAACAAATAAGTTGGGTTTCTATTTTTGAGTGAAGAATGCTTGTCCGAGTGGTTCACACCCACCAAAATGTTTCCAGTGTATCATCTTTAGAATGGTTGAGTGGAAGCACTTTGCACTCTCCCCTTACATTATCAGGACAAATTTTTTAAAATAGGCATTTTTTTTTTACTTTTAAAAAATATTAACCATGGGAAGATTTGCACTGAGTCCTACTGTAACATAGGTGGTCTACAACCAGCACAAGCCACTAATAAGGGAGGGAAGATAGGGAGAGAGAGAGAGAGAGAGAGAGAGAGAGAGAGAGAGAGAGATTGTACTCAATAGTTAAAACAGAAAAAATCTCCCTTAGTTACGCCAGCTTTTCTCTGTTTCCCCTTCCAGTCACTAAATGGCAAAGTCCTGTGACAGCCCATCACCTGGGAAAATGCCTTGCCAATAAGCAGTCAATAGATATTCACTGAATAAATGATTGAATGGACAATCATTCAATCTAGAAATGACCATCTAGAGAGTAGCTTGAGAGGATAGGAAAGGCTCTGTGAGAATTCAGAGGAGGCAGGATGTACTATGGACCCAAAGGGTTTCTAAAGTGAGTTAATGAAAGAGAGAGCATCTGAACTGGGTCTCGAGGGCGTGTATGGTGAGGACATGGGGACTGCAGGGAAGGGTGTTCTGAGGGGAAGGAACAGCGCATGCAAAGGCGTGGAAGCACAGAGCACAGGGCTGTGGGGGGAGGGAGGGGAGCTCCTTTAGGCTGGAGAGTGGCTGTTAGCGTCACCCAGGAAGATTTAGAACGTATGATGCCTGGCCTGGTCCCAAAGATTCTGGTTTAACTGGTCTGGGTGGAAGTCCTGGGCATTGGTACTTTCTAAAAATTCCTCAGGGGGTTTGAATGGGTATCCGTGGTTGAGACCAAGGTGCAGGAGGGAGAATCATGGCAGAGAAATTTTGGAGAATAACTGACTCCGGCTGTAGAAGCCAAATCCAGTGAGGTTTTTTGTTTGTTTGTTTTTGTTTTTTAACCATTCTACACACTTCGATGAGAATCTGTGCCATTCATGTCATGGTGACTGAGAATCAGAATTTCTAACTGTGAAAATGCATAAGTCACTTTGAAAGGAGATACTATTTTTCTGTTGGCAAAACTGCACTGGAGCACTTCTAGAATGCAAAAGAAAATCAATTCTATGAAACATACGAAGTTCTACAGGACAGGATCTCCTTTCGCTACTTTGTTTTGACTAGAGTCCCTCTCGAATATTGTTGCCTGATAAATGGCCGATAACAAAACAAGCAAACCAAAAACATGTTAAAAAAAATCTCAGGGCGATGCGTGGTTTCCATTAGCTGTAGGAAATTGGTGAAACGAAAGACACTGTTTATAGAATGGACCTTTCTGGATCCATTCGAAGTGTCGCAGGGCTTGGGAGGCGTGTGCAGTGCAGATTGTGAGCGTTGGTTTAGCAGGATGTGCTTCTTTTTTCTGCATGTGTCGATACCCTTTGCTATACAACAGGAGCCCAGAGACTTCTTTTTGAAAATTGTTCACAATTGCTCTCACGTAACAGGGAGCTACTTTGCCACGCGAGCTGTTATCCCAAGAGCTTTTTATCACACCCAGCCCACCGCGGCTTGATTAGGGGCAGTTCCTGTCAATTCAGTAAAGTGTTTCCTCGTCCACTCTCCTTGCATTTGCCAATGGGGAGACCCTCAGGCCCCCTCCCCAGATAGTCAAACTGAATCCATCTGTGTTGGGGCTCAAGAATCTGTATCTTTAAAAATCTCCCCAGGTGACCCTGAAGATTGGCTGGATTTGCTAGCCACTGTTGTACACAGTAGTATTTTATTAGCTGTTGCTTCACCTTAGCGTATGTGCGTGAAGTCATCAAACGTCATTCCTTCAAAATAAGTTTTAATTCAACAGTCTTAATTTAGGGCAGGAACCCTTTCTGGACATCTTACCATCGTATTGCCAGCACATGGTAGGTGCTCAGTAAACATCTGTGAATGAATAAATTGAATGTTAAATATTTGCTAAAGAAATGAATGGTAGGACCAAAATAATTCTGGAAACGTTTGAGGTTAACTTTAAAATATTTTAGGATCTTAGGGCACCCATAACGTACGTAGAGCTAAAGCTGTTTTTGGCTGCAAACTATCAGAGTGATCGACGCTGGTGCCTTTCTCTCCTGGGTAGATGAATTAATCCTGAGTTCTTGGCTGAACTTTGGAGCGCTGATCCTGGTGTCTAGGATAGTGGCCGAGCGTTAGGTGCGTGGGTGAATGAGCTATTGTTTTATTATTTTGTTTAAAGTAAATGTGCAGTCATCGCTGTCTATGAAGTCGTACGTTTGTTGCTAAAAACAAATACGTCAAATTCTTTCTTTTTCTACAAGCAAAAGAATACCTAAGCACATAAGGTTTAAAATTAGAAATAAATTTGACCAATAAAAACACCTGTTTTTGCTTTCGCTTTTTAATCTAGAAGATTCCGGCAATACCTTCGCGCACAGCTCCTCTCTCCTCTGTCCTGTCCTTTCAGGCACCTCCCACTGAAGCACTTGCCACCATTAGTAGGAACGTCGTTAACAGGGTCCGTCCTTAATGCCACTCTGCCCCGGAGCTCACTGACGGCTCCTAATTTTCGTCGACACCCAGACCTGGAAATCCCAGCCTGTCACTGCCTTGAAATAAGTTGCTCCTCTCAAAATGGAAGCTCATAACATTCGCGCACCCTTTCTACAGACGGTTCGAATTTAATCTCTGGGAGCCCCACCCTCCAGCAAAGGCCTCAGTTTCACAATCTGCCTTCTCACAGGGGCCAGGTATATTTCCTTTTGAACGTTAAAACAGAAAAAAAAAAAACAGAAGCAAAAAAAAAAACCATGCTAAATAGGATAAATTTAAGCAAGGCTATGATTTCCTCAAAGTCTCCAAGAATGTCCCTTCAAACTCCACTGCAGAACTGAGTCAATGCCGGGCCAGCGGAGCAGGGGTATCTCCTGAATCACCAACACCACGTTTGTGGACTTTGATTTTCCTTGGAGGCCTATTGCAAATGTTGCTTTTTAACTATGGCCGAGTCACAGCCGTTAAGTAAAGCTGAGGCCTTGCCAACTTTCTGGGTTTTGCTGCCCAAATTACCGAATGTTTGGTTGATTATAGCCCTAAAACACCCACGTACTAAGTAGCTTTTAAACATTTTTTTCCCCTGGGCAATCACCTGGTACATCTGAACTGAGAGTCCACCACATATAAATTCAGTATTTACTCAACTAACTACTGCTGAAGTCAATGGCCTTGAGGAATACATTAAAAATTACATAACAGAACTTGACTTTTATGATTTAAAACTCCTAAAACTTAAACGCCATGGCCTCTTCTTGACCTGGAAAAGTGATTTTAATTTTATATGCAGTATTTAAGGAACAACCCCTAGAGACAAGCACATTGTTCTTAACTGTTCAGTGCATGAACTCGTTCATATATGAAGTGTACCACAAGAAAGGCCAGCTGGAGTAAGGAAAAAATATATATGTATATAATTTTGAATTTTATGTGTATATCTATCTATATAAATATATCTCAGTGTTTATTAACAAGAGAGTATAAATAGATAACCCTTCACCATCCACATTGAATATCTGCTGTGAAAAGTATATATCCCAATAAAACATACATGACAAAAATTACTCTTTTAAGCTTTTAATCACAAGGGCATCTAATCAAACATGATACTAAAGCCATGAGGGACCAACACGGCCCAGGGTAGTGAGGATGGAGAGATTTGGGGAAGAAAGCTTTAGCCCCGGTTCATGCTTACTTTTTCACAAAATATGGGAAAGAGTGGAAAATTAGTTTCCTGGCTGGAAGAAACGATTAAGAACAAAGTGATCGTTTCTTCTATCATATCAAAAACCTGATACTTCAGGAAAAGAAGCAGACATCAGAAAACACACAAATCAGGCTCAGTATGATTGGAAGTGCAAGACCTCAGCTAAGAGATTATTTCTAAGTCAGTGAGCGAGCGTGGTTTCTTCCGGGTCTGCACAGTTGAACAAATAGTCCACGCCTACGACGCTTTCTTAAATACTCACTACCCCAGCAAATGCTTTCAATTTCTCACATGTTGAAATCCCAAAGCAGGGTGGGATATGTTGAAGTTCATTAGACTATGGAGCACAACAGCGTGAATAGTGATCAAGGCTATTAGCAAGAGGAAAAAAAATCTTAATTTTGGCAACTTCTAAGTGATTATTGGTGGCAGGAATATCTTCGGCATAAACATCAGTGGCCTTGGCCATGTACATTGCCTCAAATAGCTGAAGCGAGAGTTTAAAAAACCCATAATCAAACGAACAAATGAAACAGTGGCAGCCCCAACTTGGTAGCCTAGAAAACTATCTCGTAAGCATGTGAGGTTGCTCCAAGGGGTAAGTTCTTCACCTTTTGGGAAACACAACTGACTTTAAAAATGGGGTCATTTTGATTTGCATTTTTATTATTATTGGAAATAAACATTTCTTTCATATTCATGTTAGTATATTGTATTGCTTTTCCTAAAATTGTCGTTGCCTTCTACCCGTTTTCCTGTAGGGTTTTAGTGGATTTTTAAAATTAATTTTTAAGTATTCTATGTCTAAATGATAGAAAACCTTTGGCTACCATATTCTTTAGTGACATGCTACAATTTAGGTGTCTGTCTTTTAACATATTTAATGTTTTTTGGCATGTAAAAATCTAAAATGTTTCTATGGTCCAAACTACTAATTTCCCTTTCTGATTGCTTATGTTGTTTCTATGTTTAAAAAGATAACCATACTAAGATCAGGAAAATGGTTACGTATATTTTCTTCTAAATTTGTTTATGATTTCCTCCATACATCTGAATCTGTAATTCCTCTGGGATTTGGTGGAGTATGGTTGGAGTCTTCTTTGTTCCATCAGTTAATATTTTTCAATAATTTATTACTGTTGGTCTTATCACAATATCTTGTTTAACTCATATTTTATCCTTGGCATGGAGTCCCATCTGTCCTGGGACCCAGTAACGGCTTCAGGCAGAAACCTTTTAGCAGCTTCTTACAGTGCTGTGAATTCAAAGAGAAAGCTTTCTAAGTGCTGAATTTACTTAACCAGCTATGTTGTTTGCAGTTGCCGCGGCGTATGTGTGATTATTTTTAGCACTGTTGTTGTCAATTTTTAAGGAACAATTTTTAAAAGAAGATAGAATCATGGTTCTCCAATAGATATAAAATGAACACATATCAAAGATTTTTAATTTATTAATTAAAGAAGGCCCAATAAGGTGTTAGAACCAGTTCAAAGAATAAAGGCAGTATGAAATTCTGAAATGAATTTACAAATAAATGAAAAATGAATCTGCAAAGTCAATGCAAAAATCAGTTGCATTCCATGGAACACGATTACTTTGCATTACTATGGACAATTATTTGAATTATTATCAGATTTCTAAAATTTACAGAGTTACAAATCAAAGATGAGAAAACCTAGATGTAAGTCTGGTTTACCTTGATGGAAATTAGATGTAAACCTAAAGTAATCATCTGTTTGATTTTTTTTTTTTTCCCTTCAAAGTTTCTCACATTTTTTCCTGGCAGTCTCCCCCCCTCTTTTTGTCATAATAATTTCAAAGAAAGATTATTCTTGATTGTAAAATAAGGCTTATCTTGTTAGGTTTGCCTAATTGTTTACACAGGTGAGGTGCATCAAAAGTGTTATTTTACCATATAGGGCGCCTTAAGTTTGCTTTGTAAACTCTAAGGCCATACGATTTTGAACAAAAATACTAAATAAATTCTGCCTGAAAGTTTGCATGAGGAATTTCAAATTGGACTTTTACAACCCTTTATTATTTTTCATCCTGAGGTTAAGAAACCAAACCCAAGATACTCTCTCCACCAGATTTCACCTGCAAGACCTACAAATTTGGGTAAATTCCTCTTTTCTGAAGGGTCCCAATATATCCTAAGGTTATTTATATGTAATATATTTAATATAATGTTCTTCGACCCTTGAAGCCAAGAAATAGACCAGGTTGCTAGAAGGGCTTTGTAGGTATGGAAGGTGTTGCCTCACAAGTCGAGTCAAATGGAATTTCTTAGGAATGGCCGTTCCTGCCTGAGTAGATGAGCATTATTTTCAAATATGACATCCCCATCAGGACCTCGGTTTTATAATTTGTATTATGACATCTTGGGAAAAAAGATGACAGCTTCTTATTGATCTTATGCAAATTGCTAAACGGCCAGGGAAAGTAAGGAGACTTAAGAATTTCTGAATCCTAGAGGAATAAATGATGACCAGATATCATTTAAAAATGTTTCATTTCAGTTTATAAAAGTAGGGTTTGCTCCATTTCCATGAGTTACATTACTTAAGAAGAAGAAGAAGAAAGGGTTTTCTTCTGCATCTGGAAAATAGAACATTAAAATAGCAGGAACAATATTCCAGACAAATAGCCACAAGAAGAATTTCTCATTGCTGCGTTCAGTCCCATTACAGTGAGTCCCCACGCCACGGGACCTGGGTCACCCGTCATATGCAACCCTCTGCTTTGGCCTTAAATGGATTCCGGAAATCTTGATTCGGCCCATGTATGGCACAATCTGAAAGTTGTCTAATCAATGTCAGCTCAGCTTTAAAGTGTCAATAACTAAATTACCTGGGACAGTCCTTTTCCATGAGATTCTGAAACTATTCTTTGTTGAAGACATAAATCGTGGCCTGTAACCTTTTAAGAGAGACTTCAGAGTGAAACAACACTGTGGTTCGACTTTGGCTGATTTATTACTGAAAATTTTCATGTCAGCAGTCTGATGAGAGTTCATAATAAGAAAAATGCAACACACAAGAAAATGTAGTTCTTTCTGTGGTATGCAAAACAAACATAGTTCTGTCTATGCAAAACAAAGATATTAAACCTTATGTAGTAAGTCTATAGTAAGGCCTAAACATTTGTATTTTTTAAACAATAGCTGAAATTATTACTGTTAACATTACACTATTGCTGTTTAATATCACCAGGCAAAGCACTGCTAGACCTCTGATAAATATAGGAAATCCTGATGGCAATATTCCCAAGAGTTGCAATTACTGTTTTCCCTGAGGGTACAAACATGTAAGACAGCAAGAGCAATGACAAAATTCCAGGTACCTCCCACAAAGCATATAAAATTTCGGAAATATTTATATTAATAACGTTGTAGCTATACCGTTTACCTAGGTAAGGGTGAACGTCTCTTCTGATTTGATGACTCTTCCTGTGGAATTCTACAAACAAACCTAATTATTTTTAGCACTTTTTTCAAGGATGAATTAATCTTTGTGATTTTTTTTTGAGGGGCGTTCTAGGAAATCTCAAATATAGTTTTAAATGTTAAAGATATCCCAACAGTTTAATTTTTTCTATACTTAAGATCCAATAATGAATGGCAAAAATCAGAAAAGGATTGTTAGAAGATATCTGGTTACTTGATTAAGATAAGATCAGGGTGCCAGAGAAATAATAGTGATTTATCTATTTAGTAAATATTTAAAACGATAAAATATTTAAAAATAAACATAGATGTTAATTAACATGGTTGTAAAGAACCTTAGCTCTTTATAAGTGAGGAATCTTTGTTCTTTGCTTTCTTTTACTTTTTTCCTTTTTCTTAAATAATCAAGGATGTAACAAATTCAATATAATGCACAGAAAATTATTTTGGTAAGACATAGAAGCAAGCCCATCAAGATTGGGCAAACTTTACTAAAATTTTAGCACGTTTCAGTTTCTTTTAGACTCAAGTACTGTAAACTAAGGCAAGTAAAATTTGTTTTGCTTTTTCATATTACTTCAATTCTCAGAGGATCTATGAGCACAAGATAGTTTTTTATATTAATACTAAAATATTTCTAAGACTTCAATATGTTCATGATAGCTCTGCTCAAATGAATCAAAAACTAAATATTTTTATATTTCTGAATTTTGACTTCCAGTGTGGAAGATATTGATAGTTGTAACCCACATAAGTAAAAGTTTTTTGGGATCTTCAATAAGTCTCAAAATCATACAGAGGTCCTGAGATGGGGAAAAAGGAGGCGGCACCCTAAAAACCACTAATATACGTGTGTGTGTGTGTGTGTGTGTGTGCACTATTATATACCACTGTAAAACCACCGCAATAGGACAGAACTGCTTTCTCTTTGAAACACACAGCACATATACAGTGATATTAGCTTGTCCCTATTCTCCCAATGTAGTCTCAACCATTCATATTAATAGTGACTTTTAACCAAAGTAACGTCTATTTCATAGAGAAAACAGTAAGCCAACAATTAATAACTGTCTATCTTCCACTAGCATTTTTACAGAGTAGCAAAGTTTATATGGCAACTTCCAATAGCCACGCACGTACCTTCATAAAGAGATAAAACGAAAATTTGCGTTAACAGGATCTCAAAACAAGCACTTTTCCATAGGATCTAAGCAAAGGTATATAAAGTAAAACGTATGCCTGCTAATTAGGCATCAACTTTTCAGTATTCTATCTTAGAAATTATCTTTATGTCAAATGAGTTATATTATTTATTATATAATTCAACTTAATATCAGTATAAGGTTTTATGCTACCTAAAGATCTTGGGAAGTATATTCAAGCTGACTTATTAAAAAACACAATTACTATGAAAATAAAGTTGTCAGAATAATGACTCAATTTAGTTGAATATAAATTTGCATTTTTCGTTTTCTTAAATACTGTGTAAGAATAATGTTAGTTTATTCAATCAGCATTTCTGAACAAATTTAGGAAACACAAGCCAAAATAGAATAAAATGTTGCTTGTATCATACCTAACACAGATAAATCAGAGGACATACCTGCTTGTATTGAACCAAAATTATTACACTAGTCTTGTTTAAACTGATAAGAAAGAAGCTTTTTACAAAACCCACATGGACAGGTCCTTCGACTGGTCTAAACCAATTCCAAACTTGAAACATGTTTATTTGACAAATCTGACATCAAGCTAGGATCCTTTCTGAATTATTACCCTGAAATCACATGTGTTCGTAAAGCTCTTCACCAAGAATCCTGCAGGAGGGTCTAGACAAGCGTGAGGCAGCGGCGTTTTCAGTAACGCCACGACCCAGGACCTCAAAGCTCCTAGCCGGATTCATCCCCACTCCCGAGACAAAGAGTCCAGGGTGGAAACATATAAATATCTCCGTGGAAACAGCCTTTGCAGCTTATTTTCTACAATATTTAAGCAAAAAGAATATTTAACGCCAATTATTTGCACAGATTTGACTAGCAATGTGCTTTCTGTGTCTCAGGCGCAGCCAGGTGACAGCTCGACTAGAATCCCCATCCAAACAGGACTCTACATTCAAGCTGTCATTTTTGACCACATTTCCAGAAGGAAGACTTAAGTACCAACATGTAAGATGGTTTCCTAATAGCTTGTTAAGTTTAAATAAACTCTGTAGACAGAAGCGAATTAGAATGACAAATGAGTCCGGTCGCTGGAAGGCAAGTTAGAATAATAAAAGTAAATAAAGAAATGGGAACGAGAACTGTAAACTTGACTGTCTCTTTATTGTACAGGTAGCCCCTTACTCTGATTTGAGGCTTTTCTCTCTTTTTCTCTTGAACAGTGAAGGTGATTTTGCAGCAGTTCACTGGAGAGAATCTTGTTGCTACTTCAAAGATACAGTAATTGGCGACGTGTTTTGTAGCTCAGATTTTCCATAACAAAAACGTTCTGGGTCCTACTCTTGCCAAATCTAGTGGACCAAGCATTATGCCATGTAGCATTCCCAGCTCCAAAATCACTGGATCTCAATAAGGGGCCGCAAATTGGGGTTGTTCATACCTTATTGTATTATTCTAGGCTTTTGGCACCTTGGCAGAAATTCTGAACTAACAAGAAAAGTTATATTTAGCATTTTATTATATATGTATCTATATGTTTTTTGAATCTACATATAAAATAGCATAAGCAATGAATATATGCACAATTTAACCTCTGGAGAAAAGTATCTGGGGAATATACGTGCTCTTTACTTTTCAGTTTTCTGTAGTAGGTAGTTTATTTTTACCGTGTGGATATATGATTATATTATTTTTAAAATGGGATGGCTCTGGTGCTCATTCAGGTTTAGAAACCACTGGCCTCTCAGGATCTGTTATTTTGTTCAAAGAACTTACTGCAATTTGTAATAATTCCATTATTGGTGTGTATCTTTAGTGTCTGCCTCATTTTCTAGACTGTGATGTCCAAGGCTGTTTATGTTTGTCCCTAGTGTATCCCTGGTATTAACCAGTTAGAAGATGTTCTTTGTTGAAGCAAAATTTATAAAATAGAAAAACAGAAACTAATAGTCATTGCCTGTAGTGGGTGGGTAGAGCATAGATGGAAATTAGAACGACACTTTTTAATGTATGTTTGTTTGTATCATTTAGGTGGGTTTTTGAACTATGTAAATGTATTATTACATTGTTCGAGAAGAAGAGTTTTTGAAAAAGAGAAAGCTGAAACAAATACGTGGGAAAATTAACATCTTTGACTCAGTAGTGGTGTGTGTGTGTGTGTGTGTGTGTGCGCGCGCGCGCGCAGAGAGGTACATACATACATTATTTTCTGAACTTTTATGCTTAAATATTTGAAATGAAATAAGTTGAAATTTTTAAGGAAAAGATAGAAATAAAAACACCGTGTGGTATAATATTAATAACTTAAAGAGCATTTGCCGTGACATCAGAACAACAACAACGGAAAGTCTGTTCTGCCTCATCACCCAGTTTGAATGACCAGGACAAATGACGACTTCGTTTGTAAAATGAATAGGATAGCCATCATATAACCCTTACAAAATTATGAAATAATATGTGTTAAAATGCCTTGCAAATTGTAACATGATGCAAACGTTAATATTTTTATTTTAATTTTAAAGTCCTTTGTTCTTTATACCTGCTCCAACTATTAGCTCCGTACCTGGGTATTGGGACTGCTCTCTTTTTTTCCTAAATATAAATTAAAAATTTGCAAAATGAGCAATGCAAAAAGAATCTTCACAGGGGGAGAAGTGACTAAGCGTCGTAGCCTTGGTTTTCGTTCCCCTGAGATTCACCCGCGTTAGGGAAAAATAGCTGTGAATTATGGCAGCCCCGAGGGACACTGGTCTCTCTCTATCTGTGTGATCTTAGTGTGTGTTCAGGACTTCCCTTGGCTGCTCTTAGCCTGGCTGGGAATAAGCCAGCTCCTTAACAGACTTTACAAAATATCTGGAGGTAGCAAAAAAAAAAAAGAAGTTGGTGGTCAGGGGAGGAGGAGAGGAGTGAGAAAAGGAAAGAAATAAGACCAAATGTGATATGCTATGTAAAAGAAAGATGCACTCGGCCAAGTAACCTTATTTTGTAAATATTACTTTCTCTTCAGCAGTTCCAGACCCTGTCCCAGCCTAGCCCTGGCCCTGTGTCCCTGTGATGGGCTCTGTGTCTGCACACACAATCAGAAGACACCCACTGAAAGGCGTCCTAGCAACTCAAAATGCACTGTCAAAGAACACACACACACACATGCACACACACACTCACACATGCACCCAGCCCTCTTTCCATTCAAACTTAATCTCATTTAAAGACTGATTTATTAACTAGGAACATTTCTGCACTATTTGACAAGCGAAGTCGGATTAGTGTCTCAGAAACTCAGAAAGATTAGGGGGATTCTAAACTTTAGAAAAATAAAACATCTACTTGTTTGAGTTTGATGTTCATAATATGATACATATATGTGTCAAAGAAATTAACACATAGTTAGTTGGACAGTTTCATTTTAGGGTTTTCTGTGGTCTAAAAACCATAGCTTAAGTTTTCCTGGTCAAGTAAAATTTAAATAGTAAGGAGAAGTCCCGAAAGAATTTTTCTAGGGCTCTCTAAAGTTCAAATATTTCTTGTAAGTTATAACATAAAACTGAATTAAAGAAACTGTTTTTGTCCCCAAGGAGACATTTTTTCCTTCCCTATTTTCTTAGAAAATAATTTAATTACCTAATATTTTATAAGAGGTGGTCTTAAAACTCAGGAAGTGAAACAAAATAGAAAAGATGCATAAAGGCTCTTGAGGTATAAATGACCTCGGGCACAGATCAAAAAACATTAGAGCCATTATTATTATAGGAAAATAAAACAGGGGCTTCCTAATCAAATTAGTGAAGGATAAATAAACTTTCCACTGCCAAACAGACTTGGTATTATGAAATAAACCCACTTTCTAGTACGAGTATGTCATAAGTCATGTCCAATTATGTAATTTCAAAACTCTACCATAAAGAAAGAGTATAATCAGCGATCATTCAGGAAAAAATCCAACATTCAATAGAGAGGCTTTTATCCTTTCTATTCATTAAAAGAGTTCGATATGCATTACCTTTTTCTGATGATACAAATAGTTAATCAGTCTAAATAGCAACTCTTTAAGGATCCGGACATTTTTAATTTACTTTCAAACAAACCTTCCAGCTTCGAGATCCCTCATCTATAGAACAGATGTGGGCAAAATCTAGTGGCATCTAAGCAGTCTGAGGTATTATAATATCGCCTACTTATTAATAAATATGTTCAAAAGATACCTAGTGAACACATATAACATACCAGGCTCAATGGCATGAAAGATATCACCGCCTCTATTGGGCGTACAAAATAAGCAGGAAAAATGAAAAATGAAAAAACAGGTAATTATAACATAATGTGATAAATACTATAATTGAAGCGGTACGGTGTTCTATGCAAGCACAGGGCAGAAGCAACCAAATGTGTCGTGGACTCTGTGGGTAGATTCCAAATGTCATTCCAAATGTCTATCTTTTTTTTTTTTCTTCTAACCTGCCTCGTATTTCTTTACTATTTCTTCAAGGAGAATCAACATAGGACTTGAGCAACAGTCTTCTCTATAGCTAAAATTCATTTAATTCATATCCACGTTCAGTTTCCTAAACGCTACACAGAAACCTCTGAGGACACGTAGGCTCTCAGAGTCTCATCATCTTCATCTTCATAACAAACCAGGCTTACAAGGATGTTGGACAGAGAAACGTAGGTACGATGATGTATAAAATGCAAAGCTACTCAAAAAAAGGGAATTATTATCATCAAAGGAACAATTAAACTAAAACGTGCCTAATTTGACTCAGTAGAGAAGTGTCTTAGGAGGCTTTGCTTTGAAATACATGAAATGTAATACTGCCATTGTGCTACCTCTGAAAGGAGTGAAATTTCAGAGTTGAGATAGATAGGGCAATGTTGTGCAGGAGTTTGTTTTATTTCTAATGGATTTTGTCAGTGAAATGCAAGTGTCTGAACATGAGTGATAGAGTTTGGAGAAATGTGTTTTTAAAGACTGTGTTCAGCATATGCCCTAATCTTTCTGTAGATACAGCATTTTCCATGATAGAATGAATGCTTCTTACCATGCGGATCCTAGAAGCAAGTCGGTTGACATTTAAATGTGGCCCAGGGGAGCTATCTTACACGTGAAATGAACTTATTTAATAGTTTGAAATACTCAGACATGTATTTACACTGCTTGTGATCTTTCGTGTCTTTATCTTTATTCAGCAGCTAAACACTGCTAAGCATTCTACACTTGATTCTCCATTATCTACAACTAGCATCCTGAAAGAAACCTAACAGCTCAAAGAAAAAATTATATAATAAGAGCAAATTGCCACTGCCCCTGGCAGGTACAACAGATTCTCGTCTATGATGTAGAGTGATAATCCACTCTTTGCTAGTAGTATTTCTAGACAGTGAGTCAGTCACCTTTTAGCAGAAATTTTTGGAAGAGTTTATTTTAAACTATAAATATTTTTGTGCTTTACAAAAGGATCTTGTCTACTTTATTTTCTCGTAAGATAATTTTAAATTTCCCTTTCTTTGGGCAAGGCAACGTTCAATACAAGGCATTTCAGGGAAACTATTATCTGCTTCTATTGTGGTTACTGGCTGATTCAGACACTCTTTGAGTAAATGTTTATGGAGGAGCTGGTGTGTGCCAGGCAACCTTTCACGGATTATTTCATCTCATCCTCGCAATGGCACTGTGAGGTACATGTTATCCCTCATTTTAAGGGTAAAGATACTTAGATAGAGACAAATTAAGTAAAGTTCTATGGAAGGCACACACAGGCTTTCCATCATCCATATGTCTTCATGGAATCAGTTTGCTCATCTAAGCACAGTGGGCAATACAGGTCAAAACCTTATTTGAACAGGGTTTCAGTGACTCCCTTTCACGTTGGAAAGTGCTTTGCGGTCACTGTGTCACGGCTGAGGATGCTCAATGAGATTTCCACATTGTACTGCCAGTTCTATGTTAGAACCCAGAGAAAGAACAGGGATCGGCTCACTCCTGTCTAGGATTGGCCACCTAGTGGTAGGTTTAGCAAGGATTTTGGAGCCTATATATTACTTTATGATACAACTTAACTTTCCGTAATTTGTACTTTCTTAGCACTATATAGTGGTCCCAGCTTTGTTCAGCCACCTCCAAGGGTCGGGGAAGACACACTTCCCTGGTGATAAGTTACTAGGCAGAGTTTCTGGAGATGACACAAAACTTCTTTGGCTCTCCCTTCCCAGAGGAAAGGGCAAAAGTGTCCCCCTCAATCGGATGCCGCCGCCACGCTTTGTACGCAGCAAACACAACCTGCAGGGTAACAGTACAGAGCGGAGTAGGGTTGTGGAGCAGATTCATGGATTCTCCGTGCTTCTGTTTCTCCGGCTTTCAAAAATGATATTGGCTAATATTTTACTTCTGGCCATCCTACTTTCTTAACTTATAAAATGTGAATTTCAGTATTCCTCACCAAATGCCAAATGCAAGGTATTTTGGAATTTTCGGAGGAGTATCACTTTCCTAGACGCTGCGGTTTTCCAAAAATTCTGAAGTTGGAGTCTGAAGAGGTATGAGACTTTAATTAAATGACCAGGCAAAAGGATCTCATTCCTAAGTGTTGTGGAGGTATGTATGTTTTTCATTTTCTGTTGCAGTAGGATGCTGCCACTGAAACATTCATAACATTGAAATTTGGGGACGGAGTGAGGTTTGTTTTGGGGTGGGAATGAATTGAGCCACTCATGCTCAGATAGAACACCCACAGGCACCAGCTCTGTGACGATCTGCGAGACAGATGGGAACTCCTGGTGCATACCAGGCCACCGTCCTTCAGCAAAGAAAACAAAACCCAGGTGCAGAATGTATTGGAACAGTGCAGATGGGCCTTCGAGGGTGTCCACTGTTTACAAGAAAAAGGAACAGAGCTCTCATCATTGAGTGACCACTCTTCCTGGGGATCATTTCCCCCAGCTGGTCTCAAGCAGAATGTCCCCGCAAAGACCCAAGGACCAGCTGTCAGTGACCTCTGGCCCTTCAAAGAGAGAGGCTGGGTGGCCGCTTTCCCCCTGTCAAGATGTGCTAATTAGTTGAACGCCGAGAATCAGAGCCTACATCCTACAATGGTGTTTCTGTAGCCCATCCGTATGTTTTATAGGGAAGGTTGAGGTGAAGAAAAATAAATATTGTGTACCTCACATTGGCAAATTCCTCTTTATCATCTCTTTTCATACATAAGCAGAGAGGGACTAATAAATGTTTAACAAAAAGCTCTCTGAAAATAAAAGGGCCATCATTTGTAGCCTTCACTAAGTGGTGTAGTATAAATATTTCTGTTGCTAATGTGGCATCTCTGAGCATGAAGTCGGAAGAGATGTTCACACCAGGCTCTCACAAGCTGGTATGAAGTCCCTCAAGCACGTATTCCAGGGATCGTTACTAACCCTACTGAGCGGATGAGAAAAGTGAGAGCCGGTGAGATTTTGTAACTTGTGCAAGATCACACAGTAGATGTGTGGCAAAGATATGATTTGAGTCTGATATGTGAGATGACAAATTCCACTTTTTTCTTCTCGAGCACACAATCTGAGCTGGGCAAGCAAGTTACTGAATTAAAGAACTTGAACATAGACAGTCCTCCATCTCCCATTATTTCTACCAGGAGCAGAGAAACAGAACACAAGGAATGGTCACACGGTGGACGGGGGCTCAGTGAAAAACTCCACCGAGGGAGAAACCTCCAGTAACATTTAGTGATGATTCTCAGAAGCATGAAGATGAGCAGGAATTTAGCTTTTGTCTTTGCCCTCGGTCCCCACCCGTATGCCCAAGCCTTCCAGTTTTGTAGAAACTCACTGCTTTGTCTTTGACCCAGCCACATGATGGATTTCTCCTTAGAGTCTGTATTTTTTCCTCCCTATTTCCTTTCCTTTTTTTCTTCCTTCCTTCCTTCTTTCATTCCTTCTTTCTTTTTCTTTCTTTCTTTCTTTTTCTTTCTTTCTCTCTCTTTCTTTCTTTCAATCTATTTTATTGTTGTTCTTTAGTTACCAAGGGTATGAAACAACACACGTACTGTTTCCCAGTGTTACACACCAAACATAATTCATCCTGAATTGTCAGGAGAGTAGTTTGCTCGAAGAGGATGTTAAAAAAGTAGTCACAGAGTCAGGATATGTTAATGCAGCATATAGCAGTGTGTTGTGAGGGCTGTGTAGATTTAACCAGAGGTATGTAAAACACTCCCATTAAAAGTTTGGAGTGCAGAATTAATTTCTGGGATACCATGCTGAGTTTTGGTTCTTCTCAGTGTGTACAAACCAAGGTTAAGGTATATATTTTTACACATATAACAATTCACAATTGCAAAGACATAAAATCAACCTATCATCTGATAAGTAAATAAATAAAATGTGGTTTTATATATATATATATATATTATATGTATATATATATATTATATATATATATATATAGAACACTACTCAGCCACAAAAAAGAATGAAATAATGTCTTTTGCAGCACCTTGGATGGAACTGGAGACCATTATCCTAAGTGAAGTATCTCAGGAATAGAAAACCAAATATTCTGTGTTCTCACTTAAAAGCGGGAGCTAAGCTATGGGTGTGCTTGGTCACACAGAGTGACATACTGGACACTGGAGACTCAGATGGGAGTGGGTGGCAGGAGGTGAAGGATGAAAAATTACCCTCTGGGTACAATGTATAAAACTTGAGTGACAGGTACACTAAAAGCCTGAACTTCACCACTGTACAATTCATTCATATAAGAAAAAAACATTCATGCCCCCCAAATCTATTGAAATGAATGCAATTTTTTAAAAAAGTTATTATGCATGTAACTCTCAGCTCTCAATCTCTTGCAGAGGAAAAAGAATAAGCACTATGAGGAATGGGCAAAGTATACGTCCTCTTATTCCCATAATGGACTTGTCTGATGACACTATTAACGCAAATTAAATTCTAGCTTAGCCTTTATAGTAAAAAGGACCAATTCTGTGATAGTTGACATTGCATATCAAGTGAATATAAAACAACTCATGACAAAAAGAGCCCTTCCAGTTACATCAAACGATGCCTTTAGAAAGTCCCGTACTCGGCAGTCTCTTTGCAGCCCTTAGCTTTTTGTCTGAAGTATTCCCGGGGAGCACCGGCCCCTCTCCCACCCGCCAGCACCCTCTTCACATCCCCCATTTGTCAGGCCATTTGCCAGGACGCGGCGGTGTGCAAGCAGCCTGGACTCTGTCCGGTTCTCATCCGGAAAGCGAAGCAAAGCTGTGCGAAGTCACTCACCCAGCGAGCTCCTTACAGTGAACAGAATCCGGCCGACGTGAAACCTGCCACTCCGGCCACTGCTGAGAAATGCCAGCACTCAGAGTCGCGCTGACACCTCCACCTAGAGTACTGGTTTCAAAAAGGAGTAAGAGAAGAGACAAGAAACAGGAGTGGGACCTGGCTCTGAGTGCCTCCAGAACTCAGTTTCTTCATCTTTGCATTAGACAGGATCTGGGCCAGATGGTTTCTAGGGTCGTTTCCAGCTCAACGTCTGTTACACAAATGCAAGAATCACCAGGCTGTGGTTTACGCTTTTGACTACGTAGATAGGATTCAGGGATTCAACGAGTAAAAGTATTTTAACTTTCGGGTCACTTGCCCTAAACAGAAAAAAAAAAAAAGTGTGATCTACCAGTGTGTGCTTTAGAATTTTATGTAGTCATCTTGCAAATTTCTGAGACAAAGGATATATGAAAAAGACCTCAAAAAGAGATATTACCTGTTTATGTACCAGAGAAGACACCTGATATCGATTTAGCGCCCACTGTGAGTTATGCTTTAGGTAAATACACAGAAAACGCAGGGGTTCCCAAGTAGTATAGTGTCTTGATGGAGTCTCTATCTTCTATGGTCCAGTCCCAAGCATTCATAGTTCTGACCATTTTAACAGGTGCTTCATTTCTCTTTGAAATTAATAGGCTCAGGGAGCCCACCGCGCGCTGATTGAGTAACTGCCACACAAAAACCATGTTAGGCACTTTCCTTACGATATGCCTTTTACTACTCACCAGAGCACCAGTATTTCCGTCTTACAAGATGAAGAAACTGCAGTTTAGAAATGATGAGTAACTTGCCCCAAATCACACAGGTGTTAGAAAGAAGCAGAGCATGCCGATTATAATCTTGAATGCCGCAATCCCGAATGTTGAAATTCCAAAGATCAAAATCTCTGAAGTCTAAAATCCCAAAAATATAACTCTGGAAAAAATTATTTAAAGGACATTTGCTTACATTTTTGAGAGGGGATTTATTTGAGAAACATAAAAACATGACAGAACACTTGACCCAGTAAAATAGGCAATAATAACATGCATATTTTCGCAAGCATAAATACTCAGGTATGCTACCAACAGTCGCTCAGGTCTAACAGTTGTGAGCAAACCCTGTTCATAAAGAATTAGGTCAACAAGCAAAGTGTATAAACGCATGTCACTGTGGTTGGTAATTGCGTGCATCCAGGTTTATAACCGCAGTCTTCTGAAATACCAAGACAGGCAACGTAAGTCTTTTGACAAGATCAATCAAAAACTACAATGGCTACAGAATCAGGGGGAGTGGGGAGGAAGGGATGGGCAAAAACCTACCTAACAGGTACAATGAACACTATCTGAGCAATGAGCACACTTCTATAACCCCAACTCAAGCATTACAAAAGGAATCAATGTAACCAAAAACATTTGTACCCCTGTAATACCTTCAAATTAAAAAAGAAAAAACTCCGATGGGTCACCACTGCATATTCAGTTACTCAAAGAGCTGAGATCACAAGAAATTTTATCTTTCACAAATGCAGATGTACAAAAAGTGTATCTCCTCATTTACTGAGAAAGTCTCAACATTTTTATGTTGAGAACCAGGAAGCCGACGGTATAACTCTTTGTCCGAGGCTAAAAGACTCAGGACCTAGGGGACAGGGGGCTGCTAGTGTCGAAAGGCCGGTTAACCCTGAGTTCTGATGTTCTGTCTTCCCCACCTGGTCCGCTCAGACGCACACACTAATCTCTGGAAACATCCTCACAGACACACCCAGGATAATGCTGTACCAGGTTTCTAGGTATTCCTTAATCCAGTCAAGTTGACACCTGCAAGTTAGGTCCATAAATCCAGCCCTTGTCAACTTGGCATTCACATGCACCTCCCGAAATCATACGTAATTTCCAATTAAGGACAATAACAAGGCAATAGTTCCTCCTAACGTGATCCAACTACGCTGTGATTGTGATTTTCAGAATTTTAGATGTTAGCAGTTTTAGACTAAGGGATTTTGATCTTTCAGGATTTCAATATCCAGGATCATAGCATTCAGGATTGTGTGTCTTGGGATTTGTGATCCAAACCCATTTCAAACCCTGGCCTCTTTAATTACAAAGCTAATTTTCCCCAATAGCCTAGTACAATGTGTGGTCCAAAGACCACCTGCATCAGAATCACTGGGGTATATGTACTGATGATACACTGATGGACCCAAGGCTAGACCTTTCGAATCAGTGTGTGTGTGTGTGTGTGTGTGTGTGTGTGTGTGTGTGTGTTATGGGGAGAACGAAGAATGAGAATCTAGATTTGTTTTCAAAAAACAAGTTTCTCAAGTGATTGTTTTACATATTCAAATTTGAGAATTCATGCATTAAATATGAAATGTCCAATTTCAACTCAAAAGTTCGGTTTATTATATCTCAAACAAGAAAGAGTACAGTTAATCAAAGTATGTACCTAAGCTGTTGACACGGTTTTACCACCTCTTTGTGCCCGTGAGTCTCCATCATTTAGCTCCCATTTATTAGTGAGAACATAGGGTACTTTGTTTCCTCTTCTTGAGGTACTTCGCTTAGGGTAATGGTCTCTGGTTCCATCCAAGTTGCTGCAAATGACATTATTTCATTCCTTTATATGGCTGAGTTGTACTTCATGGTATATATACACCATATTTTCTTTATCCACTCATGAATTGATGGGCACTGAAGTTGATTCCACATCTTTGCAGTTGTGAATTGGGCTACAATAAATATTTGGGTGCAGGTTTTTGTTTTTGTTTTTTAAATAAAATGACTTCTTTTCCTTTGGGTAGATACCCAGCAGTGGGATTGCTGGGCCAAATGGTATGTCTGCTTTTATTGATAGATAAATTCTTGCTCTTTGTCACCCTGGCTGACCTCAATCTCCTATTAATAACACTTTTAATCAGTCACATGGTGCAATAACATTAACTGGGTTATGGTCCTTGTTTTTAGCTTCTGGAGAAAGAGCTTAGATACCACAGTTAGAGTGGAGCCCTTCCCTGATTGCCCACATTAATCGCACACCTGTGAACTGTTTCTTCGACAAGGAATAGTTCTGTAGATAATGTAAATAGCCTATACACACCAGGTTCCAGATACGGTTCTAAGAACTTGACCTGTGTTGTCTTTATTAATCTTCACAGCAGCCCTGTGAAGAAAATACCGGTCATTTTCCTCATTTTACAGATGCATAAACTGAGGCACAAAGAGGATAAGTAGATTTCTGAGGATCGAGCAGTGGGCCTTACCTGGTTCTTGCAGAAAACAAGTTCTCCTGGGTCCACTGTAGGAGGGACAGATGATAACATATGATCACCAACTGTGCTGATTTGAAGTCAATGCATCAAGAAGGGCAGAAAGAAAGGTTAATTAAGACATCTGTAGAACAAGTTTAAACCATACCACGCAACACAAGCACAGCCCAGACTTACAGTCAACACTAAGCCCCACTCATGGTGGGAGTTAAAGAGAGGTTATCTGGATGAATAAATATATGAATGAGCTTGACCTCGGACTGCAAGAGGATAAAAAATACAGAATAATTTGTGTTATGTGTGCTTTATTTGTTTGTTTGTTCCTTTGTTTCTTGAAAAAATAATAATAAATTAACCTCTTTGATCCTTGGTTTCTTCTTTAGGAAAATGGATATAATAATATTATAATTTAATAATTCTTCGTATGCCCAAGGATTATTGTAACTTAAAAATGAGAGTACCCTAAAATTTACAAATGATATACAAAATTAAGTTATTTTTATTTTGCTTCCTTGAAGAAAAAGAAAAGCTATCGATCCATTTCCACTGATTTTCTCCCTCTCGGTTTACCTGTACATACTTAAAGGTGTGGGGTTGGGGTTAAGGATAGAATGGAAGATGGAGACATGAGCATTGGTATACAGAATTAGAGACTCTTTGTCTTTCTCTGCAATGATTCAGAGAAATAGTCTAGAGAAGGTGTGAAGTGAGAGAAAGTAGCATCATCATTTCCTCCTGCAAGTGTAGCACTCACAGGAGGACAGTTTAGTTTATATGGAACAAGGTGCGGTGCGTCCCCGAGGGAAGAAGTGAGAGACAGCAATTAGAAGCATAATTTAAAGAACAGTCATCACAAGTTCAAAGTGTGAAAAGCACAAGGACTCAAGCTGGCTATCTCAAGCTTCACTTGCAC